>JAGEOH010001802.1:0-12239 GCA_032207245.1 Pardosa pseudoannulata | reverse complement strand
TAATATGTACACGTTTTATATAAAAATTATTTACCTTTTTTTATTTTAAAATATGTACCTTTTATATATAAAAATATTTACTTTTTATTTTAAATATGTACCTTTATATAAAAATATTTACTTTTTATTTTAAATATGTACCTTTTATATAAAAATATTTACTTTTTATTTTAAATAGTTACCTTTTATATAAAAATATTTACTTTTTATTTTTAATATGTACCTTTTATAAAAATATTTACTTTTTATTTTAAATATGTACCTTTTATATAAAAATATTTACTTTTTATTTTAAATATGTACCTTTTATATAAAAATATTTACTTTTTATTTTAAATAGTTACCTTTTATATAAAAATATTTATTTTTTTTACATATCCTTTTATATAAAAATATTTACTTTTTATTTTAAATATTTACCTTTTATATAAAAAATATTTACATTTTATTTTAAATATTTCCTTCCGGTCTCATTAGCCCTCGTGTTTGCAAAAAAATAGACCGTAGTGCTTGAAACCAAACCAAATATTACATGAGTCAAATGTTTTTTATGTTATGCTTGATTTTAATGTCTTTACTGTAAAAAAATATATTTTTATTCCTAAATTTCGTTTCTTATAAATTTTTTTCATGGCAAATGAAAATATATATAATTATTGCTAATTTTGGAATTATAAACCTTCTTGTGTTGCCACTTTGGTGACGTTTATTTTTTTCCCTCCCGTTAATGATTGTTTTGTATTGATGTACAAAAATAAGTGAAGTTTTAAATATCCATATTTATTAAAATGAGGACGAAAATCCGTAAGGGGGTTAGAAACCAGGGCGCAAAGTTTACTACCGACTAGTTTTGGGACTCCGCGACAGAAAAAGAGTTCTTTTTTTTGCCGTAAAAAAGCTAAAAATGAACATTTCGCTCTATGTGATATATCGTCGAAATGGATTTTGCTTGATCTATCCGAAAATGCAAGTTTCGTAAAAATTGGACAATAATTTCGAAAAACGAATTTTTTTTTTGAAATTTGAATTTTTTTGAAAAAAATGGCAAGATTTCGACTAATATGTCGTTGGAAAGAGCGTTAAAAGGGCTTTCGAACGGGTGTCTTAAAAACTATTTTAATTTATTTTAAAAGCAAAAAAAACAAGAAAAACACTCGAAAAAGGGGGAGGGGAGGGGGGCAGGGGGGCAAAAATTCTCCTGCAGGTGGGTAATGTCGGGACCTATGGTCCACCCAAATTGCAAGTCGAACGGAATTTTTTTTCTAGGGAATTATCGCGACCGAAGTTTCGTCGATGGGTAGGGCGCTGGTCTTCGGTACCTCGAGCAGTCGGTTTTTTACCCGCTACTCGCGGGGACCTAAATAACCGTTAGAAAGGCGGTAAGTCCCGAAATTTGCAGAGCAAAATAACGAAATAGTAACCTGTAACGGCCGAAACTGAGTTTAATCGTTATAAGTACGTTTTTTTAACTACGTATATCCTCCAAATTGGAATTTGATTGTTATATATGAAATTATACATGAATATATATCGATATACCGATAACTTTTTCTTAAAAAAATGATAATTGTGAAATAAAAACAAATTTCGTAGAACATGGGGAAAATGAATTTGAATTAAAAATCACAGAAAAAAATACTGAAAAAAGTTGGAGAATAAAGATTAACATATTTTGGTGAAGTAAAAAATTTAGCTATTAAAAATAATATAATACTGGGATATTTTTGTAATAGTTGTATTTATAATATTTATTTTAGACCATTAGTTTAGGAGGAAAACATACCCATACAATGACTTTTATTTATAAGACTCGTGCCCCAATTTTCCAATGTTCCTTTTTTTTTGATGGAATCATTAATAAAGACTTCATTTTTTTTGTCTCTATTATATAAGTTTAACATGCATAAGATATTCGATAATTTTGTTATACAACAGTTCAATTACTTAAGTGAAATTCTTTCCAAAAAAAAAATGTTTTATTAATAGAATATACAAAGTTACTGAAGTACATTGGCTAGTAATATAATAATGAAAATAGCGTAAACATTGTATATCCTAAAGTTATACATAAATTTACAGAAAAAAAATGTTACCTCTTATATTTTTAATTTATATTATATTAGTAATAAACCCTCCTTTCTTATATTATATTAAATGTATTTTATGCTTAAAAATGAGGTATAGTGAACTGTACATCTAATTTTTAATAATTTATAGCACTCATCCCATTTTCTAAGATATTGGTTTGTTTTTTAAAGGTTTAAAAGAATTATGTACCCAAGCCAGAGTTTACATAATGTCGAACGGTACGTCACTTTTTTATAAAAGTGTAAATATTAACATATTCATTTTAATATACTTATTTAGTTATTAAATTAAAGTAAGGACTTTTTTTCTTGAAATGGTAAGTATACTCCATTTTTTTCCTTACTTTTTTTTCAGATTCATGTTGAAGAGGTACATTTCATCACAAGGTAATGTTTTTTTAACTATTTATTTTCAGGATTTATTGTAACAAGGTAAGTTTTATTTTATATCATTTTATAAGGAATTTTTTTTACTGGCAGTTCCGGTAAGGTTTTTTTTATTACAAAAAAGTTAAAATGACACTTTTATCATAAATATTTATTTTAATTTTTGTTTTCTAGATACTAAACTGAGGAAAACGGGATTTAAGAATTCGAACATAATCCAAATTATTAAAATTACGCTCAGACATTTTCACTACACAACACACACTTTAAAAACAAATATAAAAAACAAAAATCCCATAACATTGCAATATTTAATAAATTTAAAAAAAGAATTAGGTAATGTAAATTTACAAAAAAGTAGTAACAAACTTTTCTTAAGAAAAGTTTGTTATAACTTAAAATTTACAAAAAATTATGGAGCGTCAAGCTCCGACAGTAGTACTAGTTCATCTTTTTATGATCAGTATGATTCTACTGATTCATTTGATGAACATCCCTCACGGGATAGTCCCCCCAGCCCCCCATATCCCAGCCCTCCATACTTAAGCCCTCCACGCTACAGCCCACCGCATTTCCCACCGCATTTTCCACGCCCCGGTACATCTAGACAACAACCCGACTCCACAACATAATACTTAAATCCAGTGAATTTTCCTCAGTTGCGACAACGGCGATATATGCGGGACAACGGCGATATATGCGGGACAACGGCGATATATGTGGGACAACGGCGATATATGTCCGACAACGGCGATATATGTCCGACAACGGCGATATATGTCCGACAACGGCGATATATGTGGGACAACGGCGATATATGTGCGACAACGGCGATATATGTATCAATATTATCAATTGTTTATGTAACTTGAAAAAATAAATATTTATAAAATTAAACGGAGTCATTATTCACCTTAGTGTACAAAATCTTTATTTAAAAAAAATTATAAAAAATAAAAAAAAACCTAATTTTGTGAATTTTATTTTATTTTTGTTAAAAAACAAAAATAAAATAAAATTCACAAAATTAGGTTTTTTTTTATTTTTTATAATTTTTTTAAATAAAGATTTTGTACACTAAGGTGAATAATGACTCCGTTTAATTTTATAAACATTTATTTTTTCATGTTACATAAACAATTGATAATATTGATACATATATCGCCGTTGTCGCACATATATCGCCGTTGTCGGACATATATCGCCGTTGTCGGACATATATCGCCGTTGTCGGACATATATCGCCGTTGTCCCACATATATCGCCGTTGTTCCGCATATATCGCCGTTGTCCCGCATATATCGCCGTTGTCGCAACTGAGGAAAATGCACGGAATTTAAGTATTATGTTGTGGAGTCGGGTTGTTGTCTAGATGTACCGGGGCGTGGAAAATGTGGGGCGCTTAAGTGTTGAGGGCTAGGGTGTGGAGGGCTGGGATATGGGTGGCTGGGGGGACTATCCCGTGAGGGATGTTCATCAAATGAATCAGTAGAATCATACTGATCATAAAAAGATGAACTAGTACTACTGTCGGAGCTTGACGCTCCATAATTTTTTGTAAATTTTAAGTTATAACAAACTTTTCTTAAGAAAAGTTTGTTACTACTTTTTTGTAAATTTACATTACCTAATTCTTTTTTTAAATTTATTAAATATTGCAATGTTATGGGATTTTTGTTTTTTATATTTGTTTTTAAAGTGTGTGTTGTGTAGTGAAAATGTCTGAGCGTAATTTTAATAATTTGGATTATGTTCGAATTCTTAAATCCCGTTTTCCTCAGTTTCTGATCTAGAAAACAAAAATTAAAATAAATATTTATGATAAAAGTGTCATTTTAACTTTTTGTAATAAAAAAAACCTTACCGGAACTGCCAGTAAAAAAAATTCCTTATAAAATGATATAAAATAAAACTTACCTTGTTACAATAAATCCTGAAAATAAATAGTTAAAAAAACATTACCTTGTGATGAAATGTACCTCTTCAACATGAATCTGAAAAAAAAGTAAAGAAAAAAATGGAGTATACTTACCATTTCAAGAAAGAAAGTCCTTACTTTAATTTAATAACTAAATAAGTATATTAAAATGAATATGTTAATATTTACACTTTTATAAAAAAGTGACGTACCGTTCGACATTATATAAACTCTGGCTTGGGTACAGTAATTCTTTTAAACCTTTAAAAAACAAACCGATATCTTAGAAAATGGGATGAGTGCTATAAATTATTAAAAATTAGATGTACAGTTCACTATACCTCATTTTTAAGCATAAAATACATTTAATATAATATAAGAAAGGAGGGTTTATTACTAATATAATATAAATTAAAAATATAAGAGGTAACATTTTTTTTCTGTAAATTTATGTATAACTTTAGGATATACAATGTTTACGCTATTTTCATTATTATATTACTAGCCAATGTACTTCAGTAACTTTGTATATTCTATTAATAAAACATTTTTTTTTTGGAAAGAATTTCACTTAAGTAATTGAACTGTTGTATAACAAAATTATCGAATATCTTATGCATGTTAAACTTATATAATAGAGACAAAAAAATGAAGTCTTTATTAATGATTCCATCAAAAAAAAAGGAACATCGGAAAATTGGGGCACGAGTCTTATAAATAAAAGTCATTGTATGGGTATGTTTTCCTCCTAAACTAATGGTCTAAAATAAATATTATAAATACAACTATTACAAAAATATCCCAGTATTATATTATTTTTAATAGCTAAATTTTTTACTTCACCAAAATATGTTAATCTTTATTCTCCAACTTTTTTCAGTATTTTTTTCTGTGATTTTTAATTCAAATTCATTTTCCCCATGTTCTACGAAATTTGTTTTTATTTCACAATTATCATTTTTTTAAGAAAAAGTTATCGGTATATCGATATATATTCATGTATAATTTCATATATAACAATCAAATTCCAATTTGGAGGATATACGTAGTTAAAAAAACGTACTTATAACGATTAAACTCAGTTTCGGCCGTTACAGGTTACTATTTCGTTATTTTGCTCTGCAAATTTCGGGACTTACCGCCTTTCTAACGGTTATTTAGGTCCCCGCGAGTAGCGGGTAAAAAACCGACTGCTCGAGGTACCGAAGACCAGCGCCCTACCCATCGACGAAACTTCGGTCGCGATAATTCCCTAGAAAAAAATTCCGTTCGACTTGCAATTTGGGTGGACCATAGGTCCCGACATTACCCACCTGCAGGAGAATTTTTGCCCCCCCTGCCCCCCTCCCCTCCCCCTTTTTCGGGTGTTTTCTTGTTTTTTTGCTTTTAAAATAAATTAAAATAGTTTTTAAGACACCCGTTCGAAAGCCCTTTTAACGCTCTTTCCAACGACATATTAGTCGAAATCTTGCCATTTTTTTCAAAAAAATTCAAATTTCAAAAAAAAAATTCGTTTTTCGAAATTATTGTCCAATTTTTACGAAACTTGCATTTTCGGATAGATCAAGCAAAATCCATTTCGACGATATATCACATAGAGCGAAATGTTCATTTTTAGCTTTTTTACGACAAAAAAAAAGAACTCTTTTTCTGTCGCGGAGTCCCAAAACTAGTCGGTAGTAAACTTTGCGCCCTGGTTTCTAACCCCCTTACGGATTTTCGTCCTCATTTTAATAAATATGGATATTTAAAACTTCACTTATTTTTGTACATCAATACAAAACAATCATTAACGGGAGGGAAAAAAATAAACGTCACCAAAGTGGCAACACAAGAAGGTTTATAATTCCAAAATTAGCAATAATTATATATATTTTCATTTGCCATGAAAAAAATTTATAAGAAACGAAATTTAGGAATAAAAATATATTTTTTTACAGTAAAGACATTAAAATCAAGCATAACATAAAAAACATTTGACTCATGTAATATTTGGTTTGTTTTGAAGCACTACGGTCTATTTTTTTGCAAACACGAGGGCTAATGAGACCGGGAAGTAAATATTTAAAATAAAAAGTAAATATTTTTTATATAAAAGGTAAATATTTAAAATAAAAAGTAAATATTTTTATATAAAAGGTAAATATTTTTATATAAAAGGTAAATATTTTTATATAAAAGGTAACTATTTAAAATAAAAAGTAAATATTTTTATATAAAAGGTACATATTTAAAATAAAAAGTAAATATTTTTATATAAAAGGTACATATTTAAAATAAAAAGTAAATATTTTTATATAAAAGGTACATATTTAAAATAAAAAGTAAATATTTTTATATAAAAGGTACATATTTAAAATAAAAAGTAAATATTTTTATATAAAAGGTACATATTTAAAATAAAAAGTAAATATTTTTATATAAAAGGTACATATTTAAAATAAAAAGTAAATATTTTTATATAAAAGGTACATATTTAAAATAAAAAGTAAATATTTTTATACAAAAGGTAGATATTTTATAAACAACTTATTTTATTATAAAGAAATCACAGAAAGTTTTATAAGTACATAAGAATTTTTTGTTTATGATTAGAAAACCCGATTCTCACTATTAAAGAGTATGAGTATTAATCATAGTTAAGAATAGGATACTCCTTGGTGGGGAAATTATTAGCAACTGAAATTCAAAGGCCGGATATTCTATTCCTAGCTTTTTTTTTTGACATCGCCATAGAATTATATATATTCTTACTAAATTAATCCAAACTTTATCGGATATTATTTATTCAACAATTTATAAAGCCAAATTATAAAAAAAATTAGCTGTAAAGAACAGTTATCTCATTTTCAAATAACCTTGAATATATAAGAAAAAAGATAGGAGAGTTTAATACAAATATAATATAAATCAAAATATAGATACAGATTGTGTGGAAAATATTAGTCTTCTATGCTTACAAGTTTTCCATAGGTTTAGCAAAAAAAAATCGATATTAACGTATTCATTGCAATCGAATAAATTTTATGAATTAACAAGTAGCTACTGTTGTGATCACAAGAGTGAACCACAAACATCTATTGGACAGCATCCTGTTCCCCGTATTTTTTATGCAGCTCAAAACTACAAAGAGAAAACATCTTTTAAGGAACTCAAAGTAAAAATAATTCAAATTTTGCATAAATAAAAAAAGTCTTATAATGTGCATTCGTTCTTACTATTAATTAATATATTGGAAAGTGTGAAATTTTTAATCCTAGAATGTTATTCCAATTTTTGTCGACAGTTGTTACTAGTCATAGGACTCCAAGAAACTTTTTTTAAAACTTAATTTAAAGCAAGGACATATAGGTAATACATACGCTTTCATTTTAAAATAATATTTATTACACATTTAACTTATTTTCCGATTTTAACAGTTTGTTATTTTAATTACAAAACATCTCCGAGACATCTCCTAAGGTTTGTGTTTCTAGACCTAAAACTAAAACCTAAATAAGTTTAGAGAGATCATATTCAAGTTTATATCAGTTTTTAAGTCATATTGCATTGGGAAGTTAAAAATTGAAAATATTGTACCTTTTAAACTAATACTACCAATAACAACCAATAATAAGAAGGTATTATTGTTTTAAAAATACAACTGCTTCAATTTTTAACTTTGCGATGCAATATTACTTAGCGGTTGAAGCACAGGCATAAATTTAATTGTGATCAGTCTAAGACCCAATTTATAAACTTTTAGATAGTCGTACAAAACATTTATTATGCCTGAATTCAAGTTCTAAACCTAAATAAGTACACAAATATTAATATCTTGTTAAGACGTTTTGGACAAATAGGATTAAGAATACAGCGAAAAACTGCTATATGACAAAAAAAAAGCAGCAAAAATAAATTAATTTACTTTATGTATAAATATAAAACAAAAATTGGCAAAGCATGTTTTCCTATCTATTCTCTAAAATAGTTAATCGTTTCCTTTCTATTACAAAACATTTAATGCATTAATAACCTCAATTATACACATAAATTCTTTGCTATACAAAAATATTATTTGGATAGCGAACTTACCTACAGTGGGATATTGGCTTAGCTAGTATTATTTTATACAAAACTTTTATAATGTTATATCATTCAGTTGTGCTTGATTACAGTATATTTTGATCCTATACAAACTAATCACAACAAAGTGTTACGACATTTCACTTTTGAAAGTTTGTATCATTTGCTTTAACACATAATGACAAACACCTGCATCATTTTGCTTTAACACATAATGACAAACACCTGCATCATTATTTTAGGTTTAATCAAGTTACACTGAATAATATCAAGAGTAAGGATTATCTTACGGAAATGAATAGTACAAGATGTTTCTTTCATGGACCCTTTATATCTAAAGATATTTGAATTTTACTTTCTAAAACTGATACAGATTAAAAATAACTTCTGTATTTAAATTTCTTTAAAAATTCTAAATAGATTATTCTTTTTGATTTAAATCAAACTTCAATCATCTTTTATATAGCAGATACTATTTTACATGTTTAAAATCTAGTAATGTAGCACAAGAATATCTGAAAAAAGGAAAATGCTTGATTTTAAATATGCTCTATTTCTTTTATTTCTATTCTTATACAAATATTTTTCGTTTATTAACAATTCCTTACCCACGTCAAATCATTTAGATACTTAACTTCTGAGTTGTGTAATAGGATGATGGTTATATATATATTTCTAATTTTAACCAAATAAATGTATAATTACCAAATATTTAAATCCATACGAGTTGGAAACAAAAAGCTTCCGAATTTTTTTAATAAAAATTGATTTGCAGTACTTAGAACATATAGTAAATTTCAAAATAGTCTGTGAATTCAAGCAATTATTCTAACTCTCAAATAATTTTTTTTAACTTCTAGAAACCCTTTGTAAAAAATCTGATGTGGACAGCGCCTGACTTTCTTGTACGTCTGTTACATAATATATCTTTTTTTTTTTCATTTTGTATGATGCTTCGTCAAATTGGCATTAACACATTATTTTCAAGATTAAAAATTTTAAAAAAACATGGGGACACTTATCTGTTAGTCATTCGCCCATACAACGCAGCGGAATTTGTTGACCATTTTATTATGAGAGCTCTATATAGGCAGCTGACATTTCTCCCTAGGCCAAATCAAACAAACAAAGCGAGTCCTCATAATTTAGAATAGGATACTCCTTGGTGGGGAAATTATTAGCAACTGAAATTCAAAGGCCGGATATTCTATTCCTAGCTTTTTTTTTGACATCGCCATAGAATTATACATATTCTTACTAAATTAATCAAAACTTTATCGGATATTATTTATTCAACAATTTATAAAGCCAAATTATAAAAAAAATTAGCTGTAAAGAACAGTTATCTCATTTTCAAATAACCTTAAATATATATAAGAAAAAAGATAGGAGAGTTTAATACAAATATAATATAAATCAAAATATAGATACAGATTGTGTGGAAAATATTAGTCTTCTATGCTTACAAGTTTTCCATAGGTTTAGCAAAAAAAATATCACCAAATATTGTGGATTATTCCAAACATTAATGAAATAATAACAATATGAATAATTGGGAGACTACTAACTGTATTATTTTTTTTTCAGAAAAATATTTTTTATTATATCTTTTATGTTAGATTCGTCATGGAATTTCAGTCAATATCCAAAAAAAATATTTTTGCCAAATTTTTGTAAAATTTATTATTCCACAGAAATTAACGTTTTATCTCTATTTTAGTAAGTATATTGCGCATAAGTTAGTAATATAATTTTTTAAATGGGGTAGAATTTTGTATCATTTTGGTTGCACAAAATATATTTAACAAACTTCGTAGACAATTTAAAAATATATTATAAATTTTCAAATTTAATCCAATTATACATAACAAAATTTCGAAGTATACATTTGAATAAACATCTTTAGGCAATAAAATTGGGTTAGTAGCCATACATTTATGTATTTTTTTTTTAATTTTTTTAATAAATGTTTCATACATAAAATATTAAAAAAACATTCAGACTTATCCGATTTTTTAATCGGTGACGAGAGGGAGAATAGTTTTCCCTATATAATAATAGCATAAGTTAGTAACATAATTTTTTAAATGTAGCAAACATAGAATTTTGTATCATTTTGGTTGCACAAAATATATTTAACAAACTTCGTAGACAATTTAAAAATATATTATAAATTTAATCCAATTATACATAACAAAATTTCAAAGTATACATTTGAATAAACATGTTTAGGCAACAAAATTTTAATGTGTATTTTAATATCTGGAAAGTTCTTTTGTAAGATCATTTTTTTTTGAGAATCAATTTCAAGAAGTCAATGTTTTTGAATAAAACCTTTTAATTATACACAATTTATGATAAGAGGAAATCAAACAGTTATTCAGAATATCGCCATCTTAGACATTCAGAAAATTTTTAACGATATCAATTTGCAAAGATATAATTTCATAAAATACACTCACCATATTAACTTGGAAAGAAAATGGGCCAATTATTAATAATTTAATAATACTTACTTCAATAAAAATTTAATTAAGTACTATTAAAGAGGAATAAGTTAAAAAAATTGTTGGATTTTCTCTTTTAATTTGTATATATTATCGGAATTCCATAAGAATTGCCGTCATGTCGGGAATTCATTGAATAAGGTTACAACACTATTTATTGTTAATAAACTTATATTCGTCGGTCTGTTTTAATATTTTTATTACTACTTTAATATATAGTAATTGTTCTAAAAATTCTATCAACAACCTATTACGCTAATAACTTAAATAGTCTCCAATATGGGGTTAATTTTTTTTAATTTTGGTACCCATACATATATGCAATTTTTTAAATTTTAACAAATCTTTTATACATAAAATATTACAAAAACATTCAGACTTACCTGGTCAGCCACATACGATAAAATGAATACTTGCTAATGGAAGCGTGCTTTAATATCATCAGTTGCTAGATAAACATCCTTTAGCCAGTTGACGCCCTAAGTACATATTTAGCGATGCAATTTTTGTCTTGCTGAATGGATGGAGCACCAAAAGCTAGTTTCCTACACTACGTTTAGCAATCTAAAAGATAAATAACTGGGCGCTAATGTATTAATATCGATCGGGTAGCGAATCTATAACAACTTTACTGTATAGAATTATCCTTTCTATATAATAATAGCATAAGTTATCTCTTGGATACAGTTTATTTAAATTCATCAGTAATATTTTTTCTCTTTTAATTTCTTATTTAAAATTATTCAATCTGCATTATTTTCATACATTTTATCATTTAACTTAATTATGACGAATTATTTTCATCTTGGAATATCTTTAATAACTATAAAAAAATTTGAAATAAAAATTGGAATATTCGTTCTTGGAATATCTTTAATAACTATAAAAAAATTTGAGATAAAAATTGGAATATTCGTTCTTGGAATATCTTTAATAACTATAAAAAAATTTGAGATAAAAATTGGAATATTCGTTCTTGGAATTGAAATTTTATGAAACATGGATATTAATTAGCAAAATAAGATTTTAAAAAATTTTACGTGGCAAAAAAAAATTACAAGCGGTGAATTCGGTTTCACCTAGCCTTGGGTATCAATTTCATTTCTGCGGTGGTCGAAAAAAAGAGTTGCACCATTCGATTCCAAGAAGAATTCACACCAAGTATGACAGTCTTAACGGATTCACACCAAGTATGACAGTCTTAACGGATTCACACCAAGTATGACAGTCTTAACGGATTCACACCAAGTATGACAGTCTTAACGGATTCACACC
>JAGEOH010001801.1:0-12250 GCA_032207245.1 Pardosa pseudoannulata | reverse complement strand
GATTTTGAAAATTTTCCGGGGTCGAAAAAATTTTGGTCCGACTTCGGAAAATTTTCCGGGGTCCGAAAATTTTTGACCGATTTTGAAAATTTTCCGGGGTCGAAAAAATTTTTGGTCCGACTTCGAAAATTTTCCGGGGTCCGAAAATTTTTGACCGACTTCGGAAAATTTTCCGGGGTCGAAAAATTTTTTGACCGATTTTGAAAATTTTGCGGGGTCGAAAAAATTTTTGGTCCGACTTCGGAAAATTTTTCGGGGTCCGAAAATTTTTGACCGATTTTGAAAATTTTCGGGGTCGAAAAAATTTTGGTCCGACTTCGGAAAATTTTCCGGGGTCGAAAAAATTTTGGTCCGACTTCGGAAAATTTTCCGGGGTCCGAAAATTTTTGACCGATTTTGAAAATTTTCCGGGGTCGAAAAAATTTTGGTCCGACTTCGGAAAATTTTCCGGGGTCGAAAATTTTTGACCGACTTCGGAAAATTTTCCAGGGTCCGAAAAAATTTTGGTCCGATTTTGAAAATTTTCCGGGGTCGAAAAATTTTTGGTTCGACTTCGGAAAATTTTCCGGGGTCCGAAAATTTTTGACTGATTTTTAAAATTTTTCGGGGTCGAAAAAAATTTTGGGCCGACTTCGGAAAATTTTCCGGGGTCCGAAAATTTTTGACCGATTTTGAAAATTTTCCGGGGTCGAAAAAATTTTGGTCCGACTTCGGAAAATTTTCCGGGGTCCGAAAATTTTTGACCGATTTGAAAATTTTCCGGGGTCGAAAAAATTTTGGTCCGACTTCGGAAAATTTTCCGGGGTCGGAAAAATTTTTGACCGATATTGAAAATTTTCCGGGGTCGAAAAAATTTTGGTTCGACTTCGGAAAATTTTCCGGTCCGAAAATTTTTGTCCGATTTTGAAAATTTTCCGGGGTCTAAAAAATTTTGGTCCGACTTCGGAAAATTTTCCGGAGTCCGAAAATGTTTGACCGATTTTGAAAATTTCCGGGGTCGAAAAAATGTCTACGCAGCAGAGCGTAATATAGCGGCTGCTATGGTGGAAAGGGTGCTACGCAGCAGAGCGTAATATAGCGGCTGCTATAGTGAAAAGCGTGCTACGCAGCGGAGCGTAATATAGCGGCTGCTATAGTGAAAAGCGTGCTACGCAGCAAAATATAGCGGCTGCTATAGTGAAAAGCGTGCTACGCAGCGGAGCGTAATATAGCGGCTGCTATAGTGAAAAGCGTGCTGCGCAGCAGAGCGTAATATAGCGGCTGCTAGAGTCAAGAGCGTGCTGCGCAGCAGAGCCTAATATAGCGGCTGCTAGAGTCAAGAGCGTGCTACGCAGCGGAGCGTAATATAGCGGCTGCTATAGTGAAAAGCGTGCTACGCAGCGGAGCGTAATATAGCGGCTGCTATAGTGAAAAGCGTGCTACGCAGCAGAGCGTAATATAGCGGCTGCTATAGTAAAAGCGTGCTACGCAGCAGAGCGTAATATAGCGGCTGCTATAGTAAAGAGCGTGCTACGCAGCAGAGCGTAATATAGCGGCTGCTAGAGTCAAGAGCGTGCTGCGCAGCAGAGCGTAATATAGCGGCTGCTAGAGTCAAGAGCGTGCTGCGCAGCAGAGCGTAATATAGCGGCTGCTAGAGTCAAGAGCGTGCTGCGCAGCAGAGCGTAATATATATAGGTCTATAGTAAAAAGCGTGCTACGCAGCAGAGCGTAATATAGCGGCTGCTAGAGTCAAGAGCGTGCTACGCAGCAGAGCGTAATATAGCGGCTGCTATAGTGAAAAGCGTGCTACGCAGCGGAGCGTAATATAGCGGCTGCTATAGTGAAAAGCGTGCTACGCAGCGGAGCGTAATATAGCGGCTGCTATAGTGAAAAGCGTGCTACGCAGCGGAGCGTAATATAGCGGCTGCTATAGTGAAAAGCGTGCTACGCAGCGGAGCGTAATATAGCGGCTGCTATAGTGAAAAGCGTGCTACGCAGCGGAGCGTAATATAGCGGCTGCTATAGTGAAAAGCGTGCTACGCAGCGGAGCGTAATATAGCGGCTGCTATAGTGAAAAGCGTGCTACGCAGCGGAGCCTAATATAGCGGCTGCTATAGTAAAAAGCGTGCTACGCAGCAGAGCGTAATATAGCGGCTGCTATAGTGGAAAGCGTGCTACGCAGCAGAGCGTAATATAGCGGCTGCTATAGTAAAAAAGCGTGCTACGCAGCGGAGCGTAATATAGCGGCTGCTATAGTGAAAAGCGTGCTACGCAGCGGAGCGTAATATAGCGGCTGCTATAGTGAAAAGCGTGCTACGCAGCGGAGCCTAATATAGCGGCTGCTATAGTGAAAAGCGTGCTACGCAGCGGAGCGTAATATAGCGGCTGCTATAGTGAAAAGCGTGCTACGCAGCGGAGCGTAATATAGCGGCTGCTATAGTGAAAAGCGTGCTACGCAGCAGAGCGTAATATAGCGGCTGCTATAGTGAAAAGCGTGCTACGCAGCGGAGCGTAATATAGCGGCTGCTATAGTGAAAAGCGTGCTACGCAGCAGAGCGTAATATAGCGGCTGCTATAGTAAAAAAGCGTGCTACGCAGCAGAGCGTAATATAGCGGCTGCTATAGTAAAAAAGCGTGCTACGCAGCAGAGCGTAATATAGCGGCTGCTATAGTAAAAAGCGTGCTACGCAGCAGAGCGTATAATAGCGGCTGCTATAGTGAAAAGCGTGCTACGCAGCGGAGCGTAATATAGCGGCTGCTATAGTGAAAAGCGTGCTACGCAGCGGAGCGTAATATAGCGGCTGCTATAGTGAAAAGCGTGCTACGCAGCGGAGCGTAATATAGCGGCTGCTATAGTGAAAAGCGTGCTACGCAGCGGAGCGTAATATAGCGGCTGCTATAGTGAAAAGCGTGCTACGCAGCGGAGCGTAATATAGCGGCTGCTATAGTGAAAAGCGTGCTACGCAGCGGAGCGTAATATAGCGGCTGCTATAGTGAAAAGCGTGCTACGCAGCGGAGCCTAATATAGCGGCTGCTATAGTGAAAAGCGTGCTACGCAGCGGAGCGTAATATAGCGGCTGCTATAGTGAAAAGCGTGCTACGCAGCGGAGCGTAATATAGCGGCTGCTATAGTGAAAAGCGTGCTACGCAGCGGAGCGTAATATAGCGGCTGCTATAGTGAAAAGCGTGCTACGCAGCGGAGCGTAATATAGCGGCTGCTATAGTGAAAAGCGTGCTACGCAGCGGAGCGTAATATAGCGGCTGCTATAGTGAAAAGCGTGCTACGCAGCGGAGCGTAATATAGCGGCTGCTATAGTGAAAAGCGTGCTACGCAGCAGAGCGTAATATAGCGGCTGCTATAGTAAAAGCGTGCTACGCAGCAGAGCGTAATATAGCGGCTGCTATAGTAAAAAGCGTGCTACGCAGCAGAGCGTAATATAGCGGCTGCTATAGTAAAAGCGTGCTACGCAGCGGAGCGTAATATAGCGGCTGCTATAGTGAAAAGCGTGCTACGCAGCAGAGCGTAATATAGCGGCTGCTATAGTGGAAAGCGTGCTGCGCAGCAGAGCGTAATATAGCGGCTGCTATGGTGGAAAGCGTGCTACGCAGCAGAGCGTAATATAGCGGCTGCTATAGTGAAAAGCGTGCTACGCAGCGGAGCGTAATATAGCGGCTGCTATAGTGAAAAGCGTGCTACGCAGCGGAGCGTAATATAGCGGCTGCTATAGTGAAAAGCGTGCTACGCAGCGGAGCGTAATATAGCGGCTGCTATAGTAAAAAGCGTGCTACGCAGCAGAGCGTAATATAGCGGCTGCTATAGTGAAAAGCGTGCTACGCAGCGGAGCGTAATATAGCGGCTGCTATAGTGAAAAGCGTGCTACGCAGCGGAGCGTAATATAGCGGCTGCTATAGTGAAAAGCGTGCTACGCAGCAGAGCGTAATATAGCGGCTGCTATAGTAAAAAAGCGTGCTACGCAGCAGAGCGTAATATAGCGGCTGCTATAGTGAAAAGCGTGCTACGCAGCGGAGCGTAATATAGCGGCTGCTATAGTGAAAAGCGTGCTACGCAGCGGAGCGTAATATAGCGGCTGCTATAGTAAAAAAAGCGTGCTACGCAGCGGAGCGTAATATAGCGGCTGCTATAGTGAAAAGCGTGCTACGCAGCGGAGCGTAATATAGCGGCTGCTATAGTAAAAGCGTGCTACGCAGCGGAGCGTAATATAGCGGCTGCTATAGTGAAAAGCGTGCTACGCAGCGGAGCGTAATATAGCGGCTGCTATAGTGAAAAGCGTGCTACGCAGCGGAGCGTAATATAGCGGCTGCTATAGTAAAAAGCGTGCTACGCAGCAGAGCGTAATATAGCGGCTGCTATAGTAAAAAGCGTGCTACGCAGCAGAGCGTAATATAGCGGCTGCTATAGTAAAAAAAGCGTGCTACGCAGCGGAGCGTAATATAGCGGCTGCTATAGTGAAAAGCGTGCTACGCAGCAGAGCGTAATATAGCGGCTGCTATAGTGAAAAGCGTGCTACGCAGCGGAGCGTAATATAGCGGCTGCTATAGTGAAAAGCGTGCTACGCAGCGGAGCGTAATATAGCGGCTGCTATAGTGAAAAGCGTGCTACGCAGCGGAGCGTAATATAGCGGCTGCTATAGTGAAAAGCGTGCTACGCAGCGGAGCGTAATATAGCGGCTGCTATAGTGAAAAGCGTGCTACGCAGCAGAGCGTAATATAGCGGCTGCTATAGTGAAAAGCGTGCTACGCAGCGGAGCGTAATATAGCGGCTGCTATAGTGAAAAGCGTGCTACGCAGCGGAGCGTAATATAGCGGCTGCTATAGTGAAAAGCGTGCTACGCAGCGGAGCGTAATATAGCGGCTGCTATAGTGAAAAGCGTGCTACGCAGCGGAGCGTAATATAGCGGCTGCTATAGTGAAAAGCGTGCTACGCAGCGGAGCGTAATATAGCGGCTGCTATAGTGAAAAGCGTGCTACGCAGCGGAGCGTAATATAGCGGCTGCTATAGTGAAAAGCGTGCTACGCAGCGGAGCGTAATATAGCGGCTGCTATAGTGAAAAGCGTGCTACGCAGCGGAGCGTAATATAGCGGCTGCTATAGTGAAAAGCGTGCTACGCAGCGGAGCGTAATATAGCGGCTGCTATAGTGAAAAGCGTGCTACGCAGCGGAGCGTAATATAGCGGCTGCTATAGTGAAAAGCGTGCTACGCAGCGGAGCGTAATATAGCGGCTGCTATAGTGAAAAGCGTGCTACGCAGCAGAGCGTAATATAGCGGCTGCTATAGTGAAAAGCGTGCTACGCAGCAGAGCGTAATATAGCGGCTGCTATAGTAAAAAAGCGTGCTACGCAGCGGAGCGTAATATAGCGGCTGCTATAGTGAAAAGCGTGCTACGCAGCGGAGCGTAATATAGCGGCTGCTATAGTGAAAAGCGTGCTACGCAGCGGAGCGTAATATAGCGGCTGCTATAGTGAAAAGCGTGCTACGCAGCGGAGCGTAATATAGCGGCTGCTATAGTGAAAAGCGTGCTACGCAGCGGAGCGTAATATAGCGGCTGCTATAGTGAAAAGCGTGCTACGCAGCGGAGCGTAATATAGCGGCTGCTATAGTGAAAAGCGTGCTACGCAGCAGAGCGTAATATAGCGGCTGCTATAGTGAAAAGCGTGCTACGCAGCAGAGCGTAATATAGCGGCTGCTATAGTGAAAAGCGTGCTACGCAGCGGAGCGTAATATAGCGGCTGCTATAGTGAAAAGCGTGCTACGCAGCGGAGCGTAATATAGCGGCTGCTATAGTGAAAAGCGTGCTACGCAGCGGAGCGTAATATAGCGGCTGCTATAGTGAAAAGCGTGCTACGCAGCAGAGCGTAATATAGCGGCTGCTATAGTAAAAGCGTGCTACGCAGCAGAGCGTAATATAGCGGCTGCTATAGTGAAAAGCGTGCTACGCAGCGGAGCGTAATATAGCGGCTGCTATAGTAAAAAAGCGTGCTACGCAGCAGAGCGTAATATAGCGGCTGCTATAGTAAAAGCGTGCTACGCAGCAGAGCGTAATATAGCGGCTGCTATAGTGAAAAGCGTGCTACGCAGCGGAGCGTAATATAGCGGCTGCTATAGTGAAAAGCGTGCTACGCAGCGGAGCGTAATATAGCGGCTGCTATAGTGAAAAGCGTGCTACGCAGCGGAGCGTAATATAGCGGCTGCTATAGTGAAAAGCGTGCTACGCAGCGGAGCGTAATATAGCGGCTGCTATAGTAAAAGCGTGCTACGCAGCAGAGCGTAATATAGCGGCTGCTATAGTAAAAAGCGTGCTACGCAGCAGAGCGTAATATAGCGGCTATAGTAAAGCGTGCTACGCAGCAGAGCGTAATATAGCGGCTGCTATAGTGAAAAGCGTGCTACGCAGCGGAGCGTAATATAGCGGCTGCTATAGTAAAAAAGCGTGCTACGCAGCGGAGCGTAATATAGCGGCTGCTATAGTGAAAAGCGTGCTACGCAGCGGAGCGTAATATAGCGGCTGCTATAGTGAAAAGCGTGCTACGCAGCAGAGCGTAGTATAGCGGCTGCTATGGTGGAAAGGGTGCTGCGCAGCAGAGCCTAGTATAGCGGCTGCTATAGTAAAAAAGCGTGCTACGCAGCGGAGCGTAATATAGCGGCTGCTATAGTGAAAAGCGTGCTACGCAGCAGAGCGTAATATAGCGGCTGCTATAGTGAAAAGCGTGCTACGCAGCAGAGCGTAATATAGCGGCTGCTATAGTGAAAAGCGTGCTACGCAGCGGAGCGTAATATAGCGGCTGCTATAGTGAAAAGCGTGCTACGCAGCGGAGCGTAATATAGCGGCTGCTATAGTGAAAAGCGTGCTACGCAGCGGAGCGTAATATAGCGGCTGCTATAGTGAAAAGCGTGCTACGCAGCGGAGCGTAATATAGCGGCTGCTATAGTGAAAAGCGTGCTACGCAGCGGAGCGTAATATAGCGGCTGCTATAGTGAAAAGCGTGCTACGCAGCAGAGCGTAATATAGCGGCTGCTATAGTGAAAAGCGTGCTACGCAGCGGAGCGTAATATAGCGGCTGCTATAGTGAAAAGCGTGCTACGCAGCGGAGCGTAATATAGCGGCTGCTATAGTGAAAAGCGTGCTACGCAGCGGAGCGTAATATAGCGGCTGCTATAGTGAAAAGCGTGCTACGCAGCAGAGCGTAATATAGCGGCTGCTATAGTGAAAAGCGTGCTACGCAGCGGAGCGTAATATAGCGGCTGCTATAGTGAAAAGCGTGCTACGCAGCAGAGCGTAATATAGCGGCTGCTATAGTGAAAAGCGTGCTACGCAGCAGAGCGTAATATAGCGGCTGCTATAGTGAAAAGCGTGCTACGCAGCGGAGCGTAATATAGCGGCTGCTATAGTGAAAAGCGTGCTACGCAGCAGAGCGTAATATAGCGGCTGCTATAGTAAAAAGCGTGCTACGCAGCAGAGCGTAATATAGCGGCTGCTATAGTAAAAAGCGTGCTACGCAGCAGAGCGTAATATAGCGGCTGCTATGGTGGAAAGGGGTGCTGCGCAGCAGAGCGTAATATAGCGGCTGCTATGGTGGAAAGGGTGCTGCGCAGCAGAGCGTAGTATAGCGGCTGCTATGGTGGAAAGGGTGCTGCGCAGCAGAGCGTAGTATAGCGGCTGCTATAGTGGAAAGCGTGCTACGCAGCGGAGCGTAATATAGCGGCTGCTATAGTGAAAAGCGTGCTACGCAGCGGAGCGTAATATAGCGGCTGCTATAGTGAAAAGCGTGCTACGCAGCGGAGCGTAATATAGCGGCTGCTATAGTGAAAAGCGTGCTACGCAGCGGAGCCTAATATAGCGGCTGCTATAGTAAAAAGCGTGCTACGCAGCAGAGCGTAATATAGCGGCTGCTATAGTAAAAGCGTGCTACGCAGCAGAGCGTAATATAGCGGCTGCTATAGTAAAAAGCGTGCTACGCAGCAGAGCGTAATAGGGGGGGGGGGGGGTGGGGGGGGGGGGGGGGGGGGGGGGGGGGGGGGGGGGGGGAGCGCTGGCTATAGTAAAAAGCGTGCTACGCAGCAGAGCGTAATATAGCGGCTGCTAGAGTCAAGAGCGTGCTACGCAGCAGAGCGTAATATAGCGGCTGCTAGAGTCAAGAGCGTGCTACGCAGCAGAGCGTAATATAGCGGCTGCTAGAGTCAAGAGCGTGCTACGCAGCAGAGCGTAATATAGCGGCTGCTAGAGTCAAGAGCGTGCTACGCAGCAGAGCGTAATATAGCGGCTGCTAGAGTCAAGAGCGTGCTACGCAGCAGAGCGTAATATAGCGGCTGCTAGAGTCAAGAGCGTGCTACGCAGCAGAGCGTAATATAGCGGCTGCTAGAGTCAAGAGCGTGCTACGCAGCGGAGCGTAATATAGCGGCTGCTATAGTGAAAAGCGTGCTACGCAGCGGAGCGTAATATAGCGGCTGCTATAGTGGAAAGCGTGCTACGCAGCGGAGCGTAATATAGCGGCTGCTATAGTGAAAAGCGTGCTACGCAGCGGAGCGTAATATAGCGGCTGCTATAGTGAAAAGCGTGCTACGCAGCGGAGCCTAATATAGCGGCTGCTATAGTAAAAAAGCGTGCTACGCAGCAGAGCGTAATATAGCGGCTGCTATAGTAAAAAGCGTGCTACGCAGCAGAGCGTAATATAGCGGCTGCTATAGTAAAAAAGCGTGCTACGCAGCAGAGCGTAATATAGCGGCTGCTATAGTAAAAAGCGTGCTACGCAGCAGAGCGTAATATAGCGGCTGCTATAGTAAAAAAGCGTGCTACGCAGCGGAGCGTAATATAGCGGCTGCTATAGTGAAAAGCGTGCTACGCAGCGGAGCGTAATATAGCGGCTGCTATAGTGAAAAGCGTGCTACGCAGCGGAGCGTAATATAGCGGCTGCTATAGTAAAAAAGCGTGCTACGCAGCGGAGCGTAATATAGCGGCTGCTATAGTGAAAAGCGTGCTACGCAGCGGAGCGTAATATAGCGGCTGCTATAGTGAAAAGCGTGCTACGCAGCGGAGCGTAATATAGCGGCTGCTATAGTGAAAAGCGTGCTACGCAGCGGAGCGTAATATAGCGGCTGCTATAGTGAAAAGCGTGCTACGCAGCGGAGCGTAATATAGCGGCTGCTATAGTGAAAAGCGTGCTACGCAGCGGAGCGTAATATAGCGGCTGCTATAGTGAAAAGCGTGCTACGCAGCGGAGCGTAATATAGCGGCTGCTATAGTGAAAAGCGTGCTACGCAGCGGAGCGTAATATAGCGGCTGCTATAGTGAAAAGCGTGCTACGCAGCGGAGCGTAATATAGCGGCTGCTATAGTGAAAAGCGTGCTACGCAGCGGAGCGTAATATAGCGGCTGCTATAGTGAAAAGCGTGCTACGCAGCGGAGCGTAATATAGCGGCTGCTATAGTGAAAAGCGTGCTACGCAGCGGAGCCTAATATAGCGGCTGCTATAGTAAAAAGCGTGCTACGCAGCAGAGCGTAATATAGCGGCTGCTATAGTAAAAAAGCGTGCTACGCAGCGGAGCGTAATATAGCGGCTGCTATAGTGAAAAGCGTGCTACGCAGCGGAGCGTAATATAGCGGCTGCTATAGTGAAAAGCGTGCTACGCAGCAGAGCGTAATATAGCGGCTGCTATAGTGAAAAGCGTGCTACGCAGCGGAGCGTAATATAGCGGCTGCTATAGTGAAAAGCGTGCTACGCAGCAGAGCGTAATATAGCGGCTGCTATAGTAAAAGCGTGCTACGCAGCGGAGCGTAATATAGCGGCTGCTATAGTGAAAAGCGTGCTACGCAGCGGAGCGTAATATAGCGGCTGCTATAGTGAAAAGCGTGCTACGCAGCGGAGCGTAATATAGCGGCTGCTATAGTGAAAAGCGTGCTACGCAGCGGAGCGTAATATAGCGGCTGCTATAGTCAAAAGCGTGCTACGCAGCAGAGCGTAATATAGCGGCTGCTAGAGTCAAGAGCGTGCTACGCAGCAGAGCGTAATATAGCGGCTGCTAGAGTCAAGAGCGTGCTACGCAGCAGAGCGTAATATAGCGGCTGCTAGAGTCAAGAGCGTGCTACGCAGCAGAGCGTAATATAGCGGCTGCTATAGTAAAAAAGCGTGCTACGCAGCGGAGCGTAATATAGCGGCTGCTATAGTGAAAAGCGTGCTACGCAGCGGAGCGTAATATAGCGGCTGCTATAGTGAAAAGCGTGCTACGCAGCGGAGCGTAATATAGCGGCTGCTATAGTGCGTGCTACGCAGCGGAGCGTAATATAGCGGCTGCTATAGTGAAAAGCGTGCTACGCAGCGGAGCGTAATATAGCGGCTGCTATAGTGAAAAGCGTGCTACGCAGCGGAGCGTAATATAGCGGCTGCTATAGTGAAAAAGCGTGCTACGCAGCGGAGCGTAATATAGCGGCTGCTATAGTGAAAAGCGTGCTACGCAGCGGAGCGTAATATAGCGGCTGCTATAGTGAAAAGCGTGCTACGCAGCGGAGCGTAATATAGCGGCTGCTATAGTGAAAAGCGTGCTACGCAGCGGAGCGTAATATAGCGGCTGCTATAGTGAAAAGCGTGCTACGCAGCGGAGCGTAATATAGCGGCTGCTATAGTGAAAAGCGTGCTACGCAGCAGAGCGTAATATAGCGGCTGATAGTAAAAAGCGTGCTACGCAGCGGAGCGTAATATAGCGGCTGCTATAGTGAAAAGCGTGCTACGCAGCAGAGCGTAATATAGCGGCTGCTAGAGTCAAGAGCGTGCTACGCAGCAGAGCGTAATATAGCGGCTGCTAGAGTCAAGAGCGTGCTACGCAGCAGAGCGTAATATAGCGGCTGCTAGAGTCAAGAGCGTGCTACGCAGCAGAGCGTAATATAGCGGCTGCTAGAGTCAAGAGCGTGCTACGCAGCAGAGCGTAATATAGCGGCTGCTAGAGTCAAGAGCGTGCTACGCAGCAGAGCGTAATATAGCGGCTGCTAGAGTCAAGAGCGTGCTACGCAGCAGAGCGTAATATAGCGGCTGCTAGAGTCAAGAGCGTGCTACGCAGCAGAGCGTAATATAGCGGCTGCTAGAGTCAAGAGCGTGCTACGCAGCAGAGCGTAATATAGCGGCTGCTATAGTGAAAAGCGTGCTACGCAGCAGAGCGTAATATAGCGGCTGCTATAGTAAAAAGCGTGCTACGCAGCAGAGCGTAATATAGCGGCTGCTATAGTGAAAAGCGTGCTACGCAGCAGAGCGTAATATAGCGGCTGCTATAGTGGAAAGCGTGCTACGCAGCAGAGCGTAATATAGCGGCTGCTATAGTGAAAAGCGTGCTACGCAGCGGAGCGTAATATAGCGGCTGCTATAGTGAAAAGCGTGCTACGCAGCGGAGCGTAATATAGCGGCTGCTATAGTGAAAAGCGTGCTACGCAGCGGAGCGTAATATAGCGGCTGCTATAGTGAAAAGCGTGCTACGCAGCGGAGCCTAATATAGCGGCTGCTATAGTGAAAAGCGTGCTACGCAGCGGAGCGTAATATAGCGGCTGCTATAGTGAAAAGCGTGCTACGCAGCGGAGCGTAATATAGCGGCTGCTATAGTGAAAAGCGTGCTACGCAGCGGAGCGTAATATAGCGGCTGCTATAGTGAAAAGCGTGCTACGCAGCAGAGCGTAATATAGCGGCTGCTATAGTGAAAAGCGTGCTACGCAGCGGAGCGTAATATAGCGGCTGCTATAGTGAAAAGCGTGCTACGCAGCGGAGCGTAATATAGCGGCTGCTATAGTGAAAAGCGTGCTACGCAGCGGAGCGTAATATAGCGGCTGCTATAGTGAAAAGCGTGCTACGCAGCGGAGCGTAATATAGCGGCTGCTATAGTGAAAAGCGTGCTACGCAGCGGAGCGTAATATAGCGGCTGCTATAGTGAAAAGCGTGCTACGCAGCGGAGCGTAATATAGCGGCTGCTATAGTGAAAAGCGTGCTACGCAGCGGAGCGTAATATAGCGGCTGCTATAGTGAAAAGCGTGCTACGCAGCGGAGCGTAATATAGCGGCTGCTATAGTGAAAAGCGTGCTACGCAGCGGAGCGTAATATAGCGGCTGCTATAGTGAAAAGCGTGCTACGCAGCGGAGCGTAATATAGCGGCTGCTATAGTGAAAAGCGTGCTACGCAGCGGAGCGTAATATAGCGGCTGCTATAGTGAAAAGCGTGCTACGCAGCGGAGCGTAATATAGCGGCTGCTATAGTGAAAAGCGTGCTACGCAGCAGAGCCT
>JAGEOH010001800.1:0-12279 GCA_032207245.1 Pardosa pseudoannulata | reverse complement strand
GTGGCATTTCTGTTGTGTTTAAAGTAATGCACTGTTAATATTTTTTGTCCTATTTCCCTCAAGTGAAGCCTTTCTTCCTAAAATTTTGGTACTGAAAAAGAGACAAAAATAAAACAAACACCATATTTTGTTTCTGTATTCACCTCAACAAATCTTAGAATCTATCAACTTTTCAATACTGTGCTATTAGTAGCACAGTTTAATCAAAACTAAGTGAAATTTGAAGCTATATATGATTCCTATATATCTAGTGGCACTAATCATAAATTTTTGTCACAAAATTATTTAAACTATTCTTTTTATTTAATTAGGCACTTTATTTGAGGTTCGGGTGAGGGAAAGTGTTAAAATAGACCAGTATTCAAATTAATGCAAGTCGTGTAGTTGTGTGTTGCATAAATTTATTTTTCTTAAAAATTTGTTATTCTGTAATTATTCTAAAAAGCTTTTATCAGCATAAACCTCTGGAACAATATTCTTCATTTTATAAATTGTGAGAACACACAAAACTTCTAATCTCATTTTGTTTATAACAGTATATTTTCACAAGATATCTTTTTAAACGTATGCTGATTTGATGTATTATGGTTTGAGAAATGTTTCTATAGATGTAGTCATATTATTTGGAACAATAAATTCATTCTTTTTTCAGATAAGGGACAACCTATTGCACATCTTATCACATCATCTCCTATGCACAATAAAATCGCTCCATCTGTAATTGAGACACCATCTAAACAGAGTAAGTATGTTTACATAATTGTACAATCAATATGCTAATTTCTTGCAAATTCATATTTTTGTTTCATTTTCAAAGTCTTTAAGTTATTTCATTTTTTTTTTTTTTTAAATCAGTAAGTGTAAATAGAGATTTATTTAAACTGTTTTCAATTTTTATGCTTTTGTATCTGTTAAATTTGTATATATAGGAGGAAAAGTTGTTAAATAAAATATACTAGCTGAATTTGCTGTTTATTTGTTTAATAGTAAACTCTTAAACATTTCTTAGAAATTTACTATAGTAATGCCTTTTTTAAAAGTAATTGTTGTTTTACATGCAACAATTATAATTATTCACCAATGAGGTACTCCATTTATTTTTCGATTAAATTAAGGTTGCCTTCTAGTGCTAAATTGAGATATCCTGCCCGTTATTGGAATGTTTCGTTATTGCCATTTTGCTGTGTGGCTCTCAACTGGTTGGGTAATGCAATAGAAGATGTAACCAGCATGGGTTTTGGCTTGCAGCTAATTGGCCACTGTGTATAGGATTTTTGCTCAAATAATTGGTTTGCGAAGAAATTAAGAGATGCCAAGAGAGAGAGAAGTTGAGATTCTTGAAGAGCCTAATTGGAACATACAGGCTTGTAATTCTGTCACTTTTCTCACCTTTAGTCACTTTTTTCATGGTGTATTTTAGCAAATGTCTGTGGTTGAAAAAAGGAAATTTGAATTAATAACAAAATATTTTAATAAAAAACCAAAAATGTGATGCTCTAATCGTATTTTTCTCATTAAAATGTAATTAGTCATATGGTTTCCAGAATTTAGTGATTTTAAAAAGTCGTAAAGAAGTTTCTGAAATCTACATTTGTACTGAAATGTACATTTAATACATTAAAGTAATTTACGTCAAAGCACACATTTTTCTTTTTCTTCACAGTTTTTGTTTAGATACTGTAATCTAGCTATGTACATATTTCAAAACATCATTAATATATGCAGAAAATTTTGATTATAAAATTAATGTATTGTGTATATTCAAATCTAATTTATAGATTTTCTTGAATAAAAAGCAATGTTGAGTTGTTTTAACCCTTTCGTGGGCCATTTGAAGATTACTTCACACCTACACGATCTTACAAAATACACCTGTGGGAAGTGCAAAACCAATTATAATATATTGGTCTTGTTATTGAAACGAGGGGAAGACTGATTCCCACTTCGGTTTTGCGCTGTCATCAATTGTTTGATCGATTGAATAAAATTTTCAGCTCTGTTTTGAAAGTTTGGAAATGTTGAGTGAGAAATAAATGGTGCACAAAAATGTTAAACAAAGTTTTTAACCTTTTTGTATTTGACGCTAAAATCATGTCTTGCATGAATTATTTGATTTAGAGTTAAAATAAATAAAAAAATCTTAGTAATAGCATCTGTAATCAAGAGGAAAAAAAATCCCTTTTTTTTTCTTTTTTTTAATGTTTAGTCACTTTTTAGTCACCTATTCTGTATTATTTGTCACTTTTCTCACCTTTTTGAAAGTACCTCAGCAGTTGCCTGAACATACCTTAAAAAAAAAAAAAAAAAAAAAAAAAAAAAAACATTCATTTTAAGTAAAAGTGACCCAATAAATGGAAAAGTTCTCCAACTTTTCTCCTAATTCATTTACTATCATGCTATTACAATTATGTATTCCAACAGTAATAAAATGTCTGATATGTATTTGTGTGTAGGTGAACAGTTATTCTAAAAAATCTTTTATCTACTAATTAGGATTTACAAATTTTATTTCAATTTTTTTAATGCATGCTGTTTTAATGTATTGCATAAAAGGGAAATGATTTAAAAATTTCTATGGATCTGAAGCCATGTTAATTAGAACATAAATTTATTTTTTCAGATAAGAGAAAACCTACTGCACATCTTATCACATCATCTCCTATGTACAATAAAGTTCCTACATCTGAAATTCAAACACCATCTAAAAAGAGTAAGTAGGGTTACATAATTATACAGTCAGTATACTGCTTTATTGCAAAGTTATATTTTTGTTTGATTTTCAAATTCTTTTAAGTTATTTCAGTTTCTGATCAAAACAGGAATTAAAAAAAAAAGATTTTTTGAAATTGTCTTTAATTTTTTTTATGCTGTTATATCCCTAAGACAAGAAAGCATTCCTTTCAAATTAAATTTGCTCAATTTACTGCTTTTTTGTTCATAATACTAGATAATTCTTGTACATTCTTAAAAAATTTCATAATAGTAATGCTTTTATTTATTTATATGTAGGGGTGTGTGTATATGCTCATAACACATAAGATTTATTAATTAATAGTTTTTTATTTCTAAATAATGTATATGATTTCTAAATTTTGTTCTTGTTGGAAAATTTCCCATTTGCCCATCTTTCCAAATTGAAAGATGTTTTTTTATTTTCCTGTGCAGTATAAAAGGCAATGATGCTGTTTCAAACATTTTATTACTCTCATAAAATATGATGCTCCAACTATTTTGAATTTTTATGCTTATATTTTTATTATATTGTCTGTCATTTTTATGTGTATTTATTTATAATATGTAAATGTTTTAACATGACAAAGTTTTCCTATTTCCTGAACATACGCTTTATGCAAATCAGCTAGTTGCACATTCTTATTCTATATTAGTGCTGGCTCTGCTTAATTCTGTGTTGGTAGTTGACTTCTGAATCTGGCCATGTATAAAGTACTGCTCATCTTTATATTCAGATACTGCTATGCTTTATGTTTGATTTTTCAAAGTGTTTATGATTTCTTTTGAAAGATAAATCAACCTGTTTTGTTTTAAAATGCTTCACTTGCATCAACTCCTTGGCTACATCCTACAATTCTGCTTTTAAGAATATCTAAATCTTATTGTTTTTTAATTGGCCACCAGTTTTCTTTAGGATTTATATTATCCTTTTTTACTTTTCCCCAAGTTTCTATAACAAACCTACTTATTTCTTTGTTTTATTTCTCAATCAATGTTTGTTCCATTTGGGATTTGATCTACTAAAGGATTCATTGAATAAATACTAGTATTTAAAATGTCCCCCCCTGAAATGACTGCATTTAGTTCATATTTGAACTTAATTTTATTTCTCTTAATTATTCTGTAACATCTGTTAATTTAATGGTGCATCATTTATAAGTCTATTATGATTGCAGTTAAATTTTGTGTGCAGGTGTTTGTAAATATGGCCATGATGACTCTGACGTTTACATGCCATTTTTTATTTAATTTTTATGCAGCACTTCGCTATTATAAGTAATTATTCTGGTTTACAGCTTGTTACATGAGGTCACTGGGTTTTGTTTAAATCATCTAATGGACTGTAATTTTCCTTTATAATTTTTATTCATAACACGAAACACACAAATATATGAAATTAATTAGTAATAAAATATGTCACCACCGTGTGAAGCGGGTGGGAGCATAAATTGATTGGTCTTAACGCTTATATAAATTGGGAAGCATAAAGGCGAGGGGTGGGAGCAATCAAATTGATTGGTTCTCTCTTAACTTAACGCTTTTACACTGAAAGAAGACAATGATTGTTTTTAGAAAGGGCTCACTAGGTGGAGCTCTAATTAAATTTACATCCGGAACGGAACACAGCTATAAAATTGCACACTTTATAAAAGTTAAAAGTATTTCTTATTTTCTGATTCTCTAAAATGTTAAATGTGTTTTCCTTTTAAGATTGCCCAGAAGATCTGTAATATCTAGAATAACTTATGTTAAGTGTTTGAGAAGTCTTTTATTGAAAAATAATACCTTAATAATATTTATATTTAAAAAATTGGTAATATTTGTAATTTTTTATATTATGGAAAAAATTTTAAAAATATTTTTTGAAACTAACATTTTTGGACTAATTTTTTTCTTGCAGCTAATTGACTTAATTAACAGCTGCAGATTCAAATTCTGAATAAATCAGATAAATTTAACATTTATAACATAAATATTTTTGAATTACTAATACCATTAATGCCATATCCACTTAATGAAAGTGTTTATTCTTCTATATTGTAGAAACTTACTAATTTTAGAGTAATCTGCCTGCAATACAATTGGTATAAATCATTATTTTGATTTTAAAAAAGATGATAGACTAGACAAAAGTATATCACTCCTTATCTTGTATATAATTTTTTAGGATTAAAAGAACAACCTGAAAGCACTACCTGTGTGACTTTGGATCCAGAAAGTTCTGTACCTTCTAAAACTCCCAAGAAAAAAGGTGCATAAATGTGAATTATATTAACTAGAACATACAATTTATATACCTTCTTTTTTTTCATGTTAAGTTAATTTTAATGTGTAGTTTCCATTATCATAGCATTGTATTTAATTTGTAACAGACTTGGAAACCTTATGTGCGATTGTAAGCTCCATTTTCATAATTGGCCAAAGTTTGTAAAATTCTGCAAGTAGTACGACGATATTAGTATGAAACAATAGGCTTAGTTTAATTAAAAACAAAGGTTTAGTCATAGCTACTTAAAACAGTGGGGAATGAGTTATGAGTTACATCCTTGGGATTCATAACTATTTATACATTTTAAATATTAGAATAAACATGTAAAAGTAAGAAATCTGAATCAGAAATGGTTTCTAAGGTTTAAGCAAAATTTTTCAATATCTTAATATGCTGATTATTTTACATTTGCATAAAATAGTGAAATAAAAAATAAACAAAAAGCTATACCCCCAAACAATCAAATGTTAAAGATGATCACTCAGCTGTTTATTTATTTGAATTAATATTGGCTAATACCCCCCCCCCCAAAAAAAAAAAAAAATTTAAAAAAAGATAATGTAGGGGGACTATTGTGGATAGTCACTTGTGTCAATCAATGAACAAATGTCTGTTAACTGTTCTGTTAATGAATGCTAATCTCAGAAGATAAAAAAGGACTAATTAGCTAGTTGAGTTCAACACTATTTTTTATTGAATTTCATCAATGAATAAACTATGGAGCTACGAGTTTATTAATTTTCAAAAGGCTTTCATAGGCTGCCAATTGTAAACTCCTGATCTATAATATTTCTTCTTCCTATGTCAAAATATAAAGTTCTTACTTCATTAGAAAATTATTCCTCTCATCCCCCCCCCCAAATTTATTTTTTAAATTACTTTAAAATGTTTCATTAATACATTTAAAATGGGATTAGAAATACCTGATCACTTTAAATTTAGCTTCTGTTTTGTTTAATTTTAAGGAGGTATGGTACCCAAAGTATTATCAAAATATTACTTTTGTATATAACTTTTTTTTTTTATTCTCATATTTTTTAAAAATTTCTACACGTGAATTCAAAAGTCATTATCTTTCAAAATATTTTAGAAGGTGTTTATGTATATGATTTCATTTGTAGATACTTTTCTGAACAAATAAATTTTAATGCAGTTTTTTTTCTCTTTGAATTCCATGCATTAAAAATGCTAATGCCTTTTTATCCCTATTTGAGATGCTAGTGTTAAATTTTTTATACAAGTTTTCTATAATGTATAGAATAAACTGTGAGTAGAATTAGCAATCAGTTGCTTTAGTCCTTTTAACTATATATATATATATATATATATATATATCTGTAGGTGTGTATGTGTAAAATTAAAAATTACTACCCATTAACAATTGTATAATTTTCAAGAAAATGGTCATAAAAGTGCCTATTTTTTATTTAGAAAACTCATTAAAAAATCAATGTATGTATAATATATAGATTCATTTTTAATTTTTGGATGTTTTTTAGCTTGAAATTGAAGAAATTTAAATTTTTTAGTAAAAGCAAACATTCAGGTTTATTATGAGAATGTTAGTTTTCCAGTAAGCAAGAAATATTTTTAAAAAAATTATGTGTTTTTACTCAGTTTCAAAACTTTTTCTTTAAAATCATAGATTTTACAAACATTTTTTGTTTTTGGTTAATTGTTCAATATCTCCATAAATTCTCATGTGACTATTATTTCCTAATTATTGGAAGTAAAATATCTTGACATCCTGCCATTATAAAAAGCATTTTTAACCATAGTAGAAAATAATGTAATTCACAACAATAAAAATTTGAACCCCTTCTATATCTGAGCTGTGCCAGATACTTCAGCTAGTATTTATCTATGAAGTTATATATATTTTTTTTATACAATAATATCCTTCTCTAGAAAGTCTAGACCCCTAAAGAAGATTATTTTATAAAACACTATCTGAATAAGCACTAAAATTTGTAGCTACTAAATAAAAGATTTCATATTTATATCATACCATGTCTAATTCATTAAAAAGTACAAAATTCCACCAAAGTTGTTTTGTATTAGATGTTTTTAAAGGGATAATTACATTTTTTTTATTTAAATGCTTTTTCGAAATAGCTTAATATATTTTTTAAATTTTAGTTGAAAAGTCTAAGAAGAAAAAAGAAACTAAGAAAGATTCAAAAAAGAAATCCAGTAAAGCAAAAAAACAAAATAACAAACAAAATTTAGATATAGTGATTTCTCCCAAGCTACCATCTTCATTGTCTGTTGAAAATGCTTCATTGACTGAAAATTTGGACCATCATTCTATTCTTTCAAGTTTTAAATCATCAAGTTATTCCAACCTATCTGCTGTCTTTCAGGAAACATCTGAATTATTGGATGAAGAGGGCATAGAAAAGGATTGTCGTGTTTTGAAGGTTGTAGTTTCAGATGTATTAAAATCACCTCATGTACGATGTTTAAATTTAAATGCAGCTTCTACAAGTGATATAAGTAAAAAAGAAAATGAAGATAAAGAATTTTGTGGAGAAAATAATAGATCTCAACTTGAACTACAAGATGGTAAAACTTCATGTGAATCCAGTGAAACAGATTGTAGTTTAATTGATAAAGATATAAAAAATTCAAAAAATGTTACTTCATCTTGCAGAAATAAAAAAATAAGCACTTTGGTCAAGGAAATTAATATGACTGAATCTATACTTGCAAATGAAACAGATAATTTTGATACAGAGAAAAGTCAATGTCCTATTTCTGCTGCCTGCTCTACTTTATCTGACATTGAGGAATTCAATTATGAAAGTATAAATTCTACAGATACCATAGTTAAAGAAATTACCACTGCTTTAGTGAACTGTTTAGATGATGTTCCAGACAGCATAGAGGTTGTTGTACTTAGTGATTCTGAAGAAATTAATAAAGAAGATGAAACAATTAACAGTCAAAGTTTAGCAACAGATATAGATGATCTGCTTGATTGCCAAGAAATAAATCAGAAAAATTTAAATGCAAAAGAGTTTGGTTCTGCTAATGAGCCTGGGAAGATTAAAAATCATGCTACATCAATAACCACATTAAATAAATCTGCTGATTGTGGAAATGATCCAGATGTCATTGAAATAGATTGTAGGAAATCGCCAGAAGCCTTAGATTTGAAGGATATTGAACAGAACAATGAAACTTTTCAACATCAAGAAGTAAGAAATATTGCAAGTAGAAATTATGAAAAGGATGATCAAAATTTAGCAGACAAAATAAGCATTACTGAAGTTGAAGATGATAATTTTGAACCTTGTACTGCTGCATCAGTTGATTTTAATTATGAAAGGGATGATCTTGACAGTACTAGGTCATTACTGATTAACACATCACCAATCAATGAAGAGGAGAACACAGAAATAGTTGAAAATTCATTAATTTTATCAGATAGTGAAAGTGTAGGAAGTGACAGTTCATCTAATTCTTTGTGTGAATTTAATCATTATAGTAATATCAATTCTGCAGAATTCTCTAAACTGCCTAACAGCACTGTTGTTAATGGTTCGTTACATGATGAAACACAAAATATGCCTTCTAACATTAATGAAAAAATTGATTCATCTGATATTCCTCTTAGTCCTAAAAATCGTCATGTGTTAACTAATTCCTCTTTCTTTAAGCAAAAGTCAAATGTTAATCAGATTGTTGAATTACCTGTTCATGATGAAAAACATTTTCAGTTGAATAATTTTTCGGAAAAGAAAGCTAATCTTCATTTACCTCAAGGTATTATTGATAGCGTGAAATACTTTAATTCTCAGTCTAAACTGAGAAAACTTGCAAATGTTAAAAATCTCTCAAAGGGTGGTTTCAATTCTGTAGATAAAAGTAATGTTAGATCTAATACCACTACTACATTTAACTCTACTTCAAATTCTTTGCAAGTCATTGAGGCTGATAAATGCAAACCTGTTGCTTCTTGTAAAATATTAAGCTCCAAAGTAAATATGGAAACTGCAGAAACTGAAAACTTAAATTCTTCAAAAATTAAGTTTGTTATGGATTCCTCTGTTAATAATGACTTGATTAATGATATGCCTCATGATGACGAAAAAAAGGCAACTTTGTCATCCAACAAGAACCCCAAACAGTGTTCATCAGGATTGCATCACATGAAAAAATTTGACATTGATTCTTCACAATTATATCATAGTAAAATAAATTATTCTTCTAGAACTCCTTTTAAAAAACACATGCGTCATCATTCTTATGATTCTTCTGTAAGTCAGGTAAGGCTGAAGCTTTAAGTTCAGGTCATATGATAACAACATCAAAAAATAGTAAAAGTTTGGAAAACATAGCAAATGAAAAATTAGATGCTCAAACTGATATTCATAGAAAGTATTCTAGTACTCAACCTATATATTCCAATACCTATGAATTAAAAACATCTTTAAGTCAGCATGAAATTACTCATTCCAGTTCTTTAAAACAAGATACTGTTTCAAAAAAATCAGTACATGATACATCTGATAATAACAGTCCTGCTGAAATTGTACTACATGAGAGGAATTTACAATTATCTACAAAAGTTCAAAAAACTGATGCTCAAAAATTCGCTGCCAAAAGATATTTACTTGATGAAGATTCAAACTCAGATGAAAACTCAGCTCCTGTGAAAGAAAAAAAATCTATGGATGACAAATTTTCTAATAAGAGAATACTGCTTGAAAAAGATTCACACACTTTTCAACAAACTGGTAAATATTTTGCCAAAAATTGTACACTTGTAAATGATACACAGTTTGCAGTTCGAACTAGAAAAACTCCTACTTCAAATGTTAAAATTGTAAATACAAAGTTAGAAGTAAAAAATCAAACAAATAGTGATTATGAAAGTAGTAAAAGTATTCTAGGAACAAAAGAACCTATTCAGTCTACAGAAAAACAGCTAATAAATGATTTTAATCAAACACATAGTGATGAAGTATCTCATACATCCCCTGAAAAAAATGGTACCCAGACTATTTATGAAAGTACTCAATTAGACAAGGATAAGAGTATTCCTTGCAGAAGTGTTAGTTATAACAGAAAATCAAGTGATTCATTTCCATCAGAAGAATGTCTCCTCAGTTGTTCTGATGATAAGTTAATACTGAAGGAAAAAGTATCTAGTTTATCCGCTGAAAAAGATAAAATGCAAACTATTTCTGAAACTGTTTGCTTAGACAATGTAGATCTTCCTTGCAGAAGTATTCATTACAAGAGAAAATCAAAGGATTCAATTTCATCTGAAGAATGTTCAGCTGTCACTTGTTCTGGTGATAGCGTATCACTAAAGAAAAACCACTATTTAGATAATAATCAGGTTTATGAAAAAGATTCTAATTCGACAAAAAGACCAAAGCTGGATAGCACATCTATCTCCCCAAAGAAGGATAATTTGAATGAAGCATTGGGGAAAAATGCTCCTCCTTTAACATCAAGTGCTGTTTCTGTTGAGTCACCATTTATCAAATATTCAATAAATAAAAGCATTGTAGAAAATATCAAAAGTGATGTTATGAAGGATTCACCTGTCAGGTTTGTTTCTCACAAAAAGAAGACTGCTCACAAAACTGCATTGATGAAAAGACTTGAAAAGGATCCCAACATCCCACCTGGAGTTAAAATACCTTCTAAGTGGAATACATCAAAAATAATTAATTACTCTGATGCAATTGGCCACTCGATCTGTGATAGTTTATACTCTAAAAAGAATGTGGTTCAAAACAAAAAAAGACGAAGTAGGCCTACTCTTAAAATTTCGTCAATTCAATCTCCTTCTAAAGAAACGTTAAATAATAAAAAGAATTTGTCATCAAAGCCAAGTAGGGAAATGTCTTCACTAAACTGTCTTCCAGAAGAGTCGACAGAAAAAAACATTGTGTGTAATAACGTGCCAAAATCGAAAAAACATCAAAAATCTAAAATAACTGTGAAGAAATCTAGAAAATTAGATAGTCAAGAAAATATCAAATTAGGTTGTAAGCAAACAGTTTTACTAAAGACTAAGAAAAAAAGTATAGCATCAAAATCTGCAGAGCTTATGAAAATACAAAGTCAAATTTCTGACAATAATATGTTGGTTCAGGTTAATCCACAAAACATTTCTATTATGAATCATTGTGAAACCACACAAGATATTGTTGAAGCTGATATTGGACGATCAGATGAAAATGGAAGTGAATTGGCTAATGCAATAGCTAGTGTTGAAAGAGAATTGGTGAATTTATCACCAGATAGTGCTCCAGAGTCTTCAGAAACGGCTATGGATGATGAGATGATTGCAATGCCAAACACAGATACTATACCTGATAACTGTGAACCAGAAAGAAATCAACAACCAAGTTTAGAGTGTGTAAGTATATAAATTTTAATTTTGTGATGCTTAAATAATTTATAAGAGTTTGGAATCTTTTTTCTTCCTTGAAATGGTATTCTCCAGAATGTACTTTTATGTATTACTATCCTAAAATTACATCTAAGGAAATACATTATTAAATGCTATCTTTATGTTTCATCTTGAGAAGTAATAAAATGATCATAATATTATTTTACAATTCATTAATTTCACAGGTGTCCTTAAAATAAAATATTGCAACATATTCATTAAAATTACATGATGTATGTAGTAAACTTAAAGCACTATCTCTAGGCATTATACTATGAAAAATAATTGAGAAAAATTAATGTATTTTTTAAATTAAAGGTAATGGTATCTAAAAGTTACTTCTTATTTTAGCATGAAATTTTGGCTCAGTTAAGCTTGGAATATACATATGTGGTCAAATCAGTTATAGTGCTACCATCCATTCTAATATCAGTTTGGCAGTATGTGAAGTTGTATACTCCTATATCTACTGTAGTAATTGGATACCTCTTTATAATGCAGATTGTGAAAAAAGATATTAATAAAATGATCATAATATTATTTTACAATTCATTAATTTCACAGGTGTCCTTAAAAGAAAATATTGCAACATATTCATTAAAATTACATGATGTATGTAGTAAACTTAAAGCACTATCTCTAGGCATTATACTATGAAAAATAATTGAGAAAAATTAATGTATTTTTTAAATTAAAGGTAATGGTATCTAAAAGTTACTTCTTATTTTAGCATGAAATTTTGGCTCAGTTAAGCTTGGAACATACGTATGTGGTCAAATCAGTTATAGTGCTACCATCCATTCTAATATCAGTTTGGCAGTATGTGAAGTTGTATACTCCTATATCTACTGTAGTAATTGGA
>JAGEOH010001799.1:0-12279 GCA_032207245.1 Pardosa pseudoannulata | reverse complement strand
GAAATAAAGAGTTGATACCGGGGTCCGTTTGAGAAATATGAAGAAAATCTGAAAATATGAAAAAAATGAAATTGCAAAAACCGGAATGGACGCAATTCTCTTCTTAAAATTCTGATGAAATATAATAAATATAGTATGCGCGTGTTCCTCGTGAACAGACCTACACGCTGATATACAATTATCCATAGTTCAAAAGAAATAAAGGGTTGATACCGGGGTCCGTTTGAGAAATATGAAGAAAATCTGAAAATATGAAAAAAATGAAATTGCAAAAACCGGAATGGACGCAATTCTCTTCTTAAAATTCTGATGAAATATAATAAATATAGTATGTGCGTGTTCCTCTGGAACAGACCTACACGCTGATATACAATTATCCATAGTTCAAAAGAAATAAAGGGTTGATACCGGGGTCCGTTTGAGAAATATGAAGAAAATCTGAAATTATGAAAAAAATGAAATTGCAAAAACCGGAATGGACGCAATTCTCTTCTTAAATTTCTGATACAATATAATAAATATAGTATGGGCGTGTTCCTCTTGAACAGACCTACACGCTGATATACAATTATCCATAGTTCAAAAGAAATAAAGGGTTGATACCGGGGTCCGTTTGAGAAATATGAAGAAAATCTGAAAATATGACAAAAAATGAAATTGCAAAAACCGGAATGGACGCAATTCTCTTCTTAAAATTCTGATGAAATATAATAAATATAGTATGTGCGTGTTCCTCTTGAACAGACCTACACGCTGATATACAATTATCCATAGTTCAAAAGAAATAAAGGGTTGATACCGGGGTCCGTTTGAGAAATATGAAGAAAATCTGAAATTATGACAAAAAATGAAATTGCAAAAACCGGAATGGACGCAATTCTCTTCTTAAATTTCTGATGATATATATTAAATATAATATGTACGTGTTCCTCTTGAACAGACCTACACGCTGATATACAATTATCCATAGTTCAAAAGAAATAAAGGCTTGATACCGGGGTCCGTTTGAGAAATATGAAGAAAATCTGAAAATATGACAAAAAATGAAATTGCAAAAACCGGAATGGACGCAATTCTCTTCTTAAAATTCTGATGAAATATAATAAATATAGTATGTGCGTGTTCCTCTTGAACAGACCTACACGCTGATATACAATTATCCATAGTTCAAAAGAAATAAAGTGTTGATAAAGGGGTCCGTTTGAGAAATATGAAGAAAATCTGAAAATATGAAAAAAATGAAATTGCAAAAACCGGAATGGACGCAATTCTCTTCTTAAAATTCTGATGAAATATAATAAATATAGTATGTGCGTGTTCCTCTGGAACAGACCTACACGCTGATATACAATTATCCATAGTTCAAAAGAAATAAAGGGTTGATACCGGGGTCCGTTTGAGAAATATGAAGAAAATCTGAAAATATGACAAAAAATGAAATTGCAAAAACCGGAATGGACGCAATTCTCTTCTTAAAATTCTGATGAAATATAATAAATATAGTATGCGCGTGTTCCTCGTGAACAGACCTACACGCTGATATACAATTATCCATAGTTCAAAAGAAATAAAGGGTTGATACCGGGGTCCGTTTGAGAAATATGAAGAAAATCTGAAATTATGACAAAAAATGAAATTGCAAAAAACCGGAATGGACGCAATTCTCTTCTTAAAATTCTGATGAAATATGATAAATATAGTATGTGCGTGTTCCTCGTGAACAGACCTACACGCTGATATACAATTATCCATAGTTCAAAAGAAATAAAGGGTTGATACCGGGGTCCGTTTGAGAAATATGAAGAAAATCTGAAAATATGAAAAAAATGAAATTGCAAAAACCGGAATGGACGCAATTCTCTTCTTAAAATTCTGATGAAATATAATAAATATAGTATGTGCGTGTTCCTCGTGAACAGACCTACACGCTGATATACAATTATCCATAGTTCAAAAGAAATAAAGGGTTGATACCGGGGTCCGTTTGAGAAATATGAAGAAAATCTGAAAATATGAAAAAAATGAAATTGCAAAAACCGGAATGGACGCAATTCTCTTCTTAAAATTCTGATGAAATATAATAAATATAGTATGTGCGTGTTCCTCGTGAACAGACCTACACGCTGATATACAATTATCCATAGTTCAAAAGAAATAAAGGTTTGATACCGGGGTCCGTTTGAGAAATATGAAGAAAATCTGAAAATATGAAAAAAATGAAATTGCAAAAACCGGAATGGACGCAATTCTCTTCTTAAAATTCTGATGAAATATAATAAATATAGTATGTGCGTGTTCCTCGTGAACAGACCTACACGCTGATATACAATTATCCATAGTTCAAAAGAAATAAAGGGTTGATACCGGGGTCCGTTTGAGAAATATGAAGAAAATCTGAAAATATGAAAAAAATGAAATTGCAAAAACCGGAATGGACGCAATTCTCTTCTTAAAATTCTGATGAAATATAATAAATATAGTATGTGCGTGTTCCTCTTGAACAGACCTACACGCTGATATACAATTATCCATAGTTCAAAAGAAATAAAGGGTTGATACCGGGGTCCGTTTGAGAAATATGAAGAAAATCTGAAAATATGAAAAAAATGAAATTGCAAAAACCGGAATGGACGCAATTCTTCTTAAAATTCTGATGAAATATAATAAATATAGTATGTGCGTGTTCCTCTTGAACAGACCTACACGCTGATATACAATTATCCATAGTTCAAAAGAAATAAAGGGTTGATACCGGGGTCCGTTTGAGAAATATGAAGAAAATCTGAAAATATGAAAAAAATGAAATTGCAAAAACCGGAATGGACGCAATTCTCTTCTTAAAATTCTGATGAAATATAATAAATATAGTATGTGCGTGTTCCTCTTGAACAGACCTACACGCTGATATACAATTATCCATAGTTCAAAAGAAATAAAGGGTTGATACCGGGGTCCGTTTGAGAAATATGAAGAAAATCTGAAAATATGAAAAAAATGAAATTGCAAAAACCGGAATGGACGCAATTCTCTTCTTAAAATTCTGATGAAATATAATAAATATAGTATGTGCGTGTTCCTCTTGAACAGACCTACACGCTGATATACAATTATCCATAGTTCAAAAGAAATAAAGGGTTGATACCGGGGTCCGTTTGAGAAATATGAAGAAAATCTGAAAATATGACAAAAAATGAAATTGCAAAAACCGGAATGGACGCAATTCTCTTCTTAAATTTCTGATGAAATATAATAAATACAGTATGTGCGTGTTCCTCGTGAACAGACCTACACGCTGATATACAATTATCCATAGTTCAAAAGAAATAAATGGTTGATACCGGGGTCCGTTTGAGAAATATGAAGAAAATCTGAAAATATGAAAAAAATGAAATTGCAAAAACCGGAATGGACGCAATTCTCTTCTTAAAATTCTGATGAAATATAATAAATATAGTATGTGCGTGTTCCTCTTGAACAGACCTACACGCTGATATACAATTATCCATAGTTCAAAAGAAATAAAGGCTTGATACCGGGGTCCGTTTGAGAAATATGAAGAAAATCTGAAAATATGACAAAAAATGAAATTGCAAAAACCGGAATGGACGCAATTCTCTTCTTAAAATTCTGATGAAATATGATAAATATAGTATGTGCGTGTTCCTCGTGAACAGACCTACACGCTGATATACAATTATCCATAGTTCAAAAGAAATAAAGGTTTGATACAGGGGTCCGTTTGAGAAATATGAAGAAAATCTGAAAATATGACAAAAAATGAAATTGCAAAAACCGGAATGGACGCAATTCTCTTCTTAAATTTCTGATGAAATATAATAAATATAGTATGTGCGTGTTCCTCGTGAACAGACCTACACGCTGATATACAATTATCCATAGTTCAAAAGAAATAAAGGGTTGATACCGGGGTCCGTTTGAGAAATATGAAGAAAATCTGAAAATATGACAAAAAATGAAATTGCAAAAACCGGAATGGACGCAATTCTCTTCTTAAAATTCTGATGAAATATGATAAATATAGTATGTGCGTGTTCCTCGTGAACAGACCTACACGCTGATATACAATTATCCATAGTTCAAAAGAAATAAAGGGTTGATACCGGGGTCCGTTTGAGAAATATGAAGAAAATCTGAAATTATGACAAAAAATGAAATTGCAAAAACCGGAATGGACGCAATTCTCTTCTTAAATTTCTGATGAAATATGATAAATATAGTATGTGCGTGTTCCTCGTGAACAGACCTACACGCTGATATACAATTATCCATAGTTCAAAAGAAATAAAGGGTTGATACCGGGGTCCGTTTGAGAAATATGAAGAAAATCTGAAATTATGACAAAAAATGAAATTGCAAAAACCGGAATGGACGCAATTCTCTTCTTAAATTTCTGATGAAATATAATAAATATAGTATGTGCGTGTTCCTCTGGAACAGACCTACACGCTGATATACAATTATCCATAGTTCAAAAGAAATAAAGGGTTGATACCGGGGTCCGTTTGAGAAATATGAAGAAAATCTGAAAATATAACAAAAAATGAAATTGCAAAAACCGGAATGGACGCAATTCTCTTCTTAAAATTCTGATGAAATATAATAAATATAGTATGCGCGTGTTCCTCGTGAACAGACCTACACGCTGATATACAATTATCCATAGTTCAAAAGAAATAAAGGGTTGATACCGGGGTCCGTTTGAGAAATATGAAGAAAATCTGAAAATATGACAAAAAATGAAATTGCAAAAACCGGAATGGACGCAATTCTCTTCTTAAAATTCTGATGAAATATAATAAATATAGTATGCGCGTGTTCCTCGTGAACAGACCTACACGCTGATATACAATTATCCATAGTTCAAAAGAAATAAAGGGTTGATACCGGGGTCCGTTTGAGAAATATGAAGAAAATCTGAAAATATGAAAAAAATGAAATTGCAAAAACCGGAATGGACGCAATTCTCTTCTTAAATTTCTGATGAAATATAATAAATATAGTATGTGCGTGTTCCTCGTGAACAGACCTACACGCTGATATACAATTATCCATAGTTCAAAAGAAATAAAGGGTTGATACCGGGGTCCGTTTGAGAAATATGAAGAAAATCTGAAATTATGACAAAAAATGAAATTGCAAAAACCGGAATGGACGCAATTCTCTTCTTAAATTTCTGATGAAATATAATAAATATAGTATGTGCGTGTTCCTCGTGAACAGACCTACACGCTGATATACAATTATCCATAGTTCAAAAGAAATAAAAGCTTGATACCGGGGTCCGTTTGAGAAATATGAAGAAAATCTGAAAATATGACAAAAAATGAAATTGCAAAAACCGGAATGGACGCAATTCTCTTCTTAAAATTCTGATGAAATATAATAAATATAGTATGTGCGTGTTCCTCTGGAACAGACCTACACGCTGATATACAATTATCCATAGTTCAAAAGAAATAAAGGGTTGATACCGGGGTCCGTTTGAGAAATATGAAGAAAATCTGAAAATATGAAAAAAATGAAATTGCAAAAACCGGAATGGACGCAATTCTCTTCTTAAATTTCTGATGAAATATAATAAATATAGTATGTGCGTGTTCCTCGTGAACAGACCTACACGCTGATATACAATTATCCATAGTTCAAAAGAAATAAAGGGTTTATACCGGGGTCCGTTTGAGAAATATGAAGAAAATCTGAAAATATGAAAAAAATGAAATTGCAAAAACCGGAATGGACGCAATTCTCTTCTTAAAATTCTGATGAAATATAATAAATATAGTATGTGCGTGTTCCTCGTGAACAGACCTACACGCTGATATACAATTATCCATAGTTCAAAGGAAATAAAGGCTTGATACCGGGGTCCGTTTGAGAAATATGAAGAGAATCTGAAAATATAGCAAAAAATGAAATTGCAAAAACCGGAATGGACGCAATTCTCTTCTTAAAATTCTGATGAAATATAATAAATATAGTATGTGCGTGTTCCTCGTGAACAGACCTACACGCTGATATACAATTATCCATAGTTCAAAAGAAATAAAGGTTTGATACCGGGGTCCGTTTGAAAAATGTGAAGAAAATCTGAAAATATGACAAAAAATGAAATTGCAAAAACCGGAATAGACGCAATTCTCTTCTTAATATTCTGATGAAATATAATAAATATAGTATGTGCGTGTTCCTCTTGAACAGACCTACACGCTGATATACAATTATCCATAGTTCAAAAGAAATAAAGGGTTGATACCGGGGTCCGTTTGAGAAATATGAAGAAAATCTGAAAATATGAAAAAAAATGAAATTGCAAAAACCGGAATGGACGCAATTCTCTTCTTAAATTTCTGATGAAATATAATAAATATAGTATGTGCGTGTTCCTCGTGAACAGACCTACACGCTGATATACAATTATCCATAGTTCAAAAGAAATAAAGGGTTGATACCGGGGTCCGTTTGAGAAATATGAAGAAAATCTGAAAATATGACAAAAAATGAAATTGCAAAAACCGGAATGGACGCAATTCTCTTCTTAAATTTCTAATGAAATATAATAAATATAGTATGTGCGTGTTCCTCGTGAACAGACCTACACGCTGATATACAATTATCCATAGTTCAAAAGAAATAAAGGGTTGATACCGGGTTCCGTTTGAGAAATATGAAGAAAATCTGAAAATATGAAAAAAATGAAATTGCAAAAACCGGAATGGACGCAATTCTCTTCTTAAAATTCTGATGAAATATAATAAATATAGTATGTGCGTGTTCCTCGTGAACAGACCTACACGCTGATATACAATTATCCATAGTTCAAAAGAAATAAAGGTTTGATACCGGGGTCCGTTTGAGAAATATGAAGAAAATCTGAAAATATGACAAAAAATGAAATTGCAAAAACCGGAATGGACGCAATTCTCTTCTTAAATTTCTAATGAAATATAATAAATATAGTATGTGCGTGTTCCTCGTGAACAGACCTACACGCTGATATACAATTATCCATAGTTCAAAAGAAATAAAGGGTTGATACCGGGGTCCGTTTGAGAAATATGAAGAAAATCTGAAAATATGAAAAAAATGAAATTGCAAAAACCGGAATGGACGCAATTCTCTTCTTAAATTTCTGATGAAATATAATAAATATAGTATGTGCGTGTTCCTCGTGAACAGACCTACACGCTGATATACAATTATCCATAGTTCAAAAGAAATAAAGGGTTGATACCGGGGTCCGTTTGAGAAATATGAAGAAAATCTGAAAATATGAAAAAAATGAAATTGCAAAAACCGGAATGGACGCAATTCTCTTCTTAAAATTCTGATGAAATATAATAAATATAGTATGTGCGTGTTCCTCTTGAACAGACCTACACGCTGATATACAATTATCCATAGTTCAAAAGAAATAAAGGGTTGATACCGGGGTCCGTTTGAGAAATATGAAGAAAATATGAAAATATGAAAAAAATGAAATTGCAAAAACCGGAATGGACGCAATTCTCTTCTTAAAATTCTGATGAAATATAATAAATATAGTATGTGCGTGTTCCTCTTGAACAGACCTACACGCTGATATACAATTATCCATAGTTCAAAAGAAATAAAGGGTTGATAAAGGGGTCCGTTTGAGAAATATGAAAAAAATCTGAAAAAATGACAAAAAATGAAATTGCAAAAACCGGAATGGACGCAATTCTCTTAAAAACCGGAATGGACGCAATTCTCTTTTTAAAATTTCTGATGAAATATAATAAATATAGTATGTGCGTGTTCCTCTTGAACAGACCTACACGCTGATATACAATTATCCATAGTTCAAAAGAAATAAAGGGTTGATAAAGGGGTCTGTTTGAGAAATATGAAGAAAATCTGAAAATAAAAAACAAAAAATGAAATTGCAAAAACCGGAATGGACGCAATTCTCTTCTTAAAATTCTGATGAAATATAATAAATATAGTATGTGCGTGTTCCTCTTGAACAGACCTACACGCTGATATACAATTATCCATAGTTCAAAAGAAATAAAGGGTTGATACCTGGTCCGTTTGAGAAATATGAAGAAAATCTGGAAATATGACAAAAAATGAAATTGCAAAAACCGGAATGGACGCAATTCTCTTCTTAAAATTCTGATGAAATATAATAAATATAGTATGTGCGTGTTCCTCTTGAACAGACCTACACGCTGATATACAATTATCCATAGTTCAAAAGAAATAAAGGGTTGATACCGGGGTCCGTTTGAGAAATATGAAGAAAATCTGAAAATATGACAAAAAATGAAATTGCAAAAACCGGAATGGACGCAATTCTCTTCTTAAAATTCTGATGAAATATAATAAATATAGTATGTGCGTGTTCCTCGTGAACAGACCTACACGCTGATATACAATTATATAGAGTTCAAAACAAATAAAGGGTTGATAAAGGGGTCCGTTTGAGAAATATGAAGAAAATCTGAAAATATGAAAAAAATGAAATTGCAAAAACCGGAATGGACGCAATTCTCTTCTTAAAATTCTGATGAAATATAATAAATATAGTATGTGCGTGTTCCTCTTGAACAGACCTACACGCTGATATACAATTATCCATAGTTCAAAAGAAATAAAGGGTTGATACCGGGGTCCGTTTGAGAAATATGAAGAAAATCTGAAAATATGAAAAAAATGAAATTGCAAAAACCGGAATGGACGCAATTCTCTTCTTAAAATTCTGATGAAATATAATAAATATAGTATGTGCGTGTTCCTCGTGAACAGACCTACACGCTGATATACAATTATCTATAGTTCAAAAGAAATAAAGGGTGATAAAGGGGTCCGTTTGAGAAATATGAAGAAAATCTGAAAATATGAAAAAAATGAAATTGCAAAAACCGGAATGGACGCAATTCTCTTCTTAAATTTCTGATGAAATATAATAAATATAGTATGTGCGTGTTCCTCGTGAACAGACCTACACGCTGATATACAATTATCCATAGTTCAAAAGAAATAAAGGGTTGATACCGGGGTCCGTTTGAGAAATATGAAGAAAATCTGAAAATATGAAAAAAATGAAATTGCAAAAACCGGAATGGACGCAATTCTCTTCTTAAAATTCTGATGAAATATAATAAATATAGTATGTGCGTGTTCCTCGTGAACAGACCTACACGCTGATATACAATTATCCATAGTTCAAAAGAAATAAAGTGGTGATAAAGGGGTCCGTTTGAGAAATATGAAGAAAATCTGAAAACATGACAAAAAATGAAATTGCAAAAACCGGAATGGACGCAATTCTCTTCTTAAATTTCTGATGAATATATAAATATAGTATGTGCGTGTTCCTCTGGAACAGACCTACACGCTGATATACAATTATCCATAGTTCAAAAGAAATAAAGGGTTGATACCGGGGTCCGTTTGAGAAATATGAAGAAAATCTGAAATTATGACAAAAAATGAAATTGCAAAAACCGGAATGGACGCAATTCTCTTCTTAAAATTCTGATGAAATATAATAAATATAGTATGTGCGTGTTCCTCGTGAACAGACCTACACGCTGATATACAATTATCCATAGTTCAAAAGAAATAAAGGGTTGATACCGGGGTCCGTTTGAGAAATATGAAGAAAATCTGAAAATATGAAAAAAATGAAATTGCAAAAACCGGAATGGACGCAATTCTCTTCTTTAAATTCTGATGAAATATAATAAATATAGTATGTGCGTGTTCCTCTTGAACAGACCTACACGCTGATATACAATTATCCATAGTTCAAAAGAAATAAAGGGTTGATACCGGGGTCCGTTTGAGAAATATGAAGAAAATCTGAAAAAAATGAAAAAAATGAAATTGCAAAAACCGGAATGGACGCAATTCTCTTCTTAAAATTCTGATGAAATATAATAAATATAGTATGTGCGTGTTCCTCGTGAACAGACCTACACGCTGATATACAATTATCCATAGTTCAAAAGAAATAAAGGGTTGATACCGGGGTCCGTTTGAGAAATATGAAGAAAATCTGAAATTATGACAAAAAATGAAATTGCAAAAACCGGAATGGACGCAATTCTCTTCTTAAAATTCTGATGAAATATAATAAATATAGTATGTGCGTGTTCCTCTTGAACAGACCTACACGCTGATATACAATTATCCATAGTTCAGAAGAAGTAAAGTGTTGATAAAGGGGTCCGTTTGAGAAATATGAAGAAAATCTGAAAATATGAAAAAAATGAAATTGCAAAAACCGGAATGGACGCAATTCTCTTCTTAAAATTCTAATGAAATATAATAAATATAGTATGTGCGTGTTCCTCGTGAACAGACCTACACGCTGGTATACAATTATCCATAGTTCAAAAGAAATAAAGTCTTGATACCGGGGTCCATTTCAGAAATAGGAAGAAAATCTGAAAACATGACAAAAAATGAAATTGCAAAAACCGGAATGGACGCAATTCTCTTCTTAAATTTCTGATGAAATATAATAAATATAGTATGTGCGTGTTCCTCGTGAACAGACCTACACGCTGTTATACAATTATCCATAGTTCAAAAGAAATAAAGTGTTGATAAAGGGGTCCGTTTGAGAAATATGAAGAAAATCTGAAAATATGAAAAAAATGAAATTGCAAAAACCGGAATGGACGCAATTCTCTTCTTAAATTTCTGATGAAATATAATAAATATAGTATGTGCGTGTTCCTCGTGAACAGACCTACACGCTGATATACAATTATCCATAGTTCAAAAGAAATAAAGGGTTGATACCGGGGTCCGTTTGAGAAATATGAAGAAAATCTGAAAATATGAAAAAAATGAAATTGCAAAAACCGGAATGGACGCAATTCTCTTCTTAAATTTCTGATGAAATATAATAAATATAGTATGTGCGTGTTCCTCGTGAACAGACCTACACGCTGATATACAATTATCCATAGTTCAAAAGAAATAAAGGGTTGATACCGGGGTCCGTTTGAGAAATATGAAGAAAATCTGAAAATATGACAAAAAATGAAATTGCAAAAACCGGAATGGACGCAATTCTCTTCTTAAAATTCTGATGAAATATAATAAATATAGTATGTGCGTGTTCCTCTTGAACAGACCTACACGCTGATATACAATTATCCATAGTTCAAAAGAAATAAAGGGTTGATACCGGGGTCCGTTTGAGAAATATGAAGAAAATCTGAAAATATGACAAAAAATGAAATTGCAAAAACCGGAATGGACGCAATTCTCTTCTTAAATTTCTGATGAAATATAATAAATATAGTATGTGCGTGTTCCTCGTGAACAGACCTACACGCTGATATACAATTATCCATAGTTCAAAAGAAATAAAGGGTTGATAAAGGGGTCCGTTTGAGAAATATGAAGAAAATCTGAAAATATGACAAAAAATGAAATTGCAAAAACCGGAATGGACGCAATTCTCTTCTTAAAATTCTGATGAAATATAATAAATATAGTATGTGCGTGTTCCTCGTGAACAGACCTACACGCTGATATACAATTATCCATAGTTCAAAAGAAATAAAGGGTTGATACCGGGGTCCGTTTGAGAAATATGAAGAAAATCTGAAAATATGACAAAAAATGAAATTGCAAAAACCGGAATGGACGCAATTCTCTTCTTAAAATTCTGATGAAATATAATAAATATAGTATGTGCGTGTTCCTCGTGAACAGACCTACACGCTGATATACAATTATCCATAGTTCAAAAGAAATAAAGGGTTGATACCGGGGTCCGTTTGAGAAATATGAAGAAAATCTGAAATTATGAAAAAAATGAAATTGCAAAAACCGGAATGGACGCAATTCTCTTCTTAAATTTCTAATAGAATATAATAAATATAGTATGTGCGTGTTCCTCGTGAACAGAGCTACACACTGATATACAATTATCAAGATTTCAAAAGAAATAAAGGGTTGATACCGGGGTCCGTCTGAAAAATATGAAGAAAATCTGAAAATATGACAAAAAAATGAAATTGCAAAAACCGGAATGGACAAAATTCTCTTCTTAAAATTCTCATAAAATATAATAAATATAGTATGTGCGTGTTCCTCGTGAACAGACCTACACGCTGATATACAATTATCCATAGTTCAAAAGAAATAAAGGGTTGATAAGTGGATCCGTTTGAGAAATATGAAGAAAATCTTAAATTATGAAAAAAATGAAATTGCAAAAACCGGAATGGACGCAATTCTTCTTAAATTTCCTGATGAAATATGATAAAT
>JAGEOH010001798.1:0-12292 GCA_032207245.1 Pardosa pseudoannulata | reverse complement strand
CAGAGAGCCTAATATAGCGCTGCGCTATGAAAAGCGTGCTACGCAGCAGAGCGTAATATAGCGGCTGCGCTAATTGAAAAGCGTTTGCTACGCAGCAGAGCCTAATATAGGCAGAGCCTAATATGTGCTACGCAGCAGAGGTGATATAGCGGCTGCAATAGTTGAAAAGAGTTTGCTACGCAAGCAGAGCCTAATATAGCGGCGCACTGCAATAGTGTAAAGCGTGCTACGCAGCAGAGCCTAATATAGCGGCCGGCAATAGTGAAAAGCGTGCTACGCAGCAGAGCTAATATAGCGGCTGCGCTAGAAAAGCGTGCTACGCAGCAGAGCCTAATATAGCGGCTGCGCTAAAAGCGTGCTACGCAGCAGAGCCTCTACGCTGCAGAGCCTTTAATATATGCGGCTGTTTAGTGTACAAAGCGTGCTACGCAGCAGAGCCTATATAGCGGCTGCTAGAATAGTGGAAATGAGTGTACGCAGCAGCAGAGCCTAATATAGCGAGCGGCTGCGCTATGGTAAAAGCGTGCTACGCAGCAGAGCCTAATATAGCGGCTGCGCTATGTGCAAGAGCGTTTGCTACGCAGCAGAGCGTAATATAGCGGCTGCGCTATGTGCAAGAGCGTTTGCTACGCAGCAGAGCGTAATATAGCGGCTGCGCTATGTGCAAGAGCGTTTGCTACGCAGCAGAGCGTAATATAGCGGCTGCGCTATTGATAAAAGCGCTTGCTACGCAGCAGAGCGTAATATAGCGGCTGCGCTATTGATAAAAGCGTGCTACGCAGCGGAGCCTAATATAGCGGCTGCGCTATTGGTACAAGCGTTTGCTACGCAGCGGAGCGTAATATAGCGGCTGCGCTATTGATAAAAGCGCTTGCTACGCAGCGGAGCCTAATATAGCGGCTGCGCTATTGGTACAAGCGTTTGCTACGCAGCGGGGCGTAATATCTGCGCTATGGTGAAAAGCGTGCTACGCAGCGGGCTGCGCTATTGGTACAAGCGTTTGCTACGCAGCGGAGCCTAATATAGCGGCTGCGCTATCGACAAGCGTGCTGCGCAGCAGAGCGTAATATAGCGGCTGCGCTATTGAAAAGCGTGCTACGCAGCAGAGAGCGTAATATAGCGGCTGCGCTATTGAAAAGCGTGCTACGCAGCAGAGCGTAATATACAGCAGAGCCTAATATAGCCTGCGCTATTGAAAAAGGGTGCTGCGCAGCAGAGCCTAATATAGCGGCTGCGCTATGTGCAGGAGCGTACGCTACGCAGCAGAGCCTAATATAGCGCAGCAGAGCCTAATATAGCGGCTGCGCTATCGACAAGCGTGCTACGCAGCAGAGCCTAATATAGCCTAATATAGCGGCTGCGCTATCGACAAGCGTGCTACGCAGCAGAGCCTAATATAGGCAGCAGAGCCTAATATAGCGGCTGCGCTATTGTAAAGAGCGTTTGCTACGCAGCGGAGCCTAATATAGCGGCTGCGCTACGCAGCGGAGCGTAGTATAGCGGCTGCGCTATTGTAAAGAGCGTTTGCTACGCAGCGGAGCGTAGTATAGCGGCTGCGCTATTGTAAAGAGCGTTTGCTACGCAGCGGAGCCTAGTATAGCGGCTGCGCTATTGTAAAGAGCGTTTGCTACGCAGCGGAGCGTAGTATAGCGGCTGCGCTATCGACAAGCGTGCTACGCAGCAGAGCCTAATATAGCGGCTGCGCTATCGACAAGCGTGCTACGCAGCAGAGCGTAATATAGCGGCTGCGCTATTGAAAAGCGTGCTACGCAGCAGAGCCTAATATAGCGGCTGCGCTATTGAAAAGCGTGCTACGCAGCTGCGCTATTGAAAAGCGTGCTACGCAGCAGAGCCTAATATAGCGGCTGCGCTATTGAAAAGCGTGCTACGCAGCAGAGCCTAATATAGCGGCTGCGCTATTGAAAAGCGTGCTACGCAGCAGAGCGTAATATAGCGGCTGCGCTATTGAAAAGCGTGCTACGCAGCAGAGCCTAATATAGCGGCTGCGCTATTGAAGAGCGTGCTACGCAGCAGAGCCTAATATAGCGGCTGCGCTAGACAAGCGTGCTGCGCAGCAGAGCCTAATATAGCGGCTGCGCTATTGAAAAGCGTGCTACGCAGCAGAGCCTAATATAGCGGCTGCGCTATGTGCAGGAGCGTACGCTACGCAGCAGAGCCTAATATAGCGGCTGCGCTATGTGCAGGAGCGTACGCTACGCAGCAGAGCCTAATATAGCGGCTGCGCTATTGAAAAGCGTGCTACGCAGCAGAGCCTAATATAGCGGCTGCGCTATGTGCAGGAGCGTACGCTACGCAGCAGAGCCTAATATAGCGGCTGCGCTATTGAAAAGCGTGCTACGCAAGAGCCTAATATAGCCGGCTGCGCTATTGAAAAGCGTGCTACGCAGCAGCAGAGCGTAATATAGCGGCTGCGCTATCGACAAGCGTGCTACGCAGCAGAGCCTAATATAGCGGCTGCGCTATCGACAAGCGTGCTACGCAGCAGAGCCTCGGCTGCGCTATCGACAAGCGTGCTGCGCAGCAGAGCCTAATATAGCGGCTGCTAGAGTCAAAAGCGTGCTGCGCAGCAGAGCGTAATATAGCGGCTGCTAGAGTCAAGAGCGTGCTGCGCAGCAGAGCGTAATATAGCGGCTGCGCTATCGACAAGAGCGTGCTACGCAGCAGAGCCTAATATAGCGGCTGCTCTGGTGGAAAGGGTGCTGCGCAGCAGAGCCTAATATAGAGAGCCTAATATAGCGGCTGCGCTATTGAAAAGCGTGCTACGCAGCAGAGCCTAATATAGCAGAGCCTAATATAGCTGCGCTATTGAAAAGCGTGCTACGCAGCAGAGAGCGTAATATAGCGGCTGCGCTATTGAAAAGCGTGCTACGCAGCAGAGGTAATATAGCTGCGCTATTGAAAAGCGTGCTACGCAGCAGAGCCTAATATAGCGGCTGCGCTATGTGCAGGAGCGTACGCTACGCAGCAGAGCCTAATATAGCGGCTGCGCTATTGAAAAAGCGTTTGCTACGCAGCAGACGGCTGCGCTAAAAAGCGTGCTACGCAGCAGAGCCTAATATAGCGGCTGCGCTGGTGGAAAGGGTGCTGCGCAGCAGAGCCTAATATAGCGGCTGCGCTAGAGTAAAGAGCGTGCTACGCAGCAGAGCCTAATATAGGCAGAGCCTAATATCTGCGCTATGGTAAAAGCGTGCTACGCAGCAGAGCCTAATATAGAGCCTAATATAGCTGCGCTATGTAAAAGCGTGCTACGCAGCAGAGCGGCTGCGCTATGAAAAGCGTGCTACGCAGCAGAGCCTAATATAGCGCTGCGCTATTGGTAAAAGCGTGCTACGCAGCAGCAGAGCCTAATATAGCAGCAGAGCCTAATATGCGTAATATATAGCGGCGGCGCTATTGAAAAGCGTGCCAGAGCCTACTGCGCTATGGTGAAAAAAGAGCGTTTTGCTACGCAGCAGAGCCTAATATAGTAGAGCAGAGCCTAATATAGCGGCTGCGCTATTGGTACAAGCGTGACTGCGCTATGGTAAAAGCGTGCTACGCAGCAGAGCCTAATATAGAGAGCCTAATATAATATAGCGGCTGCGCTATCGACAAGCGTGCTACGCAGCAGAGCCTAATATAGCGGCTGCGCTATCGAGAAAGCGTGCTACGCAGCAGAGCCTAATACAGCGCTATTGAGAAAGCGTGCTACGCAGCAGAGCGTAATATAGAGAGCCTAATATCTGCGCTATTGGAAAAGAGCGTGCTACGCAGAGCCTAATATAGCGGCTGCGCTATCGACAAGCGTGCTACGCAGCAGCAGAGCCTAATATAGCGGCTGCGCTATCGACAAGCGTGCTACGCAGCAGAGCCTAATATAGCGGCTGCGCTATCGACAAGCGTGCTACGCAGCAGAGCCTAATATAGCGGCTGCGCTATCGACAAGCGTGCTACGCAGCAGAGCCTAATATAGCGGCTGCGTATGTGTTGGCGTAACTCACGTTGCATGTGCTACCAGCAGACAAATTACACGTACAAGGTATTTTCAAACACAGTACTTCGATATTTCTTACCAACATATTTATTTACATCAACATTAAACACAAGGTAAAAGCAAGACAAGACAACTACAAGACCATAACCAAGACAACCCCGGAACCTACCGGGAAGTTAATTTATAACAAGGCTGATTCATCAAATTTACATAAATGAGATGCGGTTACGACCGAAACTTGTATCGATATTTTTATTATATCGATGAGCCTTTCCAACAAGCGGCCCCATCGGTTGCAAACGCATTTTCCCCTTTTCATTCAGTTCAAAAACTTTACTTATAGCATTTTGAAATTTTACATACAAAAGAGGTTTGGTTAGAAAATCTGCTGTATTATTTTTCGAATTAACATACTTTAATACAAAAATATTTTCATTAACCAATTGCCGAATAAATTGGTATTTTATATCAATGTGCTTTGTTTTAAAATTTTCTTGGCTAGAAAAATATATAGCAGATTCACTATCACAATATTGCACTGGTTGTATTCTATCATAAATTAATTTCATTCAACACTCGTGAATACCAATAAGTTCTTTTACACTTTCAATTAAAGAAATAAATTCCGATTCCATAGAACTTAATGCTATGCATTTTTGTTTTGCCGATTTCCATGCAAATGGTACATTGCCAAAGTAAATTATATAACCACTACTTGAGTGTCTTTTGGTCAGATGAGATCCCCAATTGGCATCTGAATAAGCACACAAATTCATAGAAGCTACATTAGAAATATTCATTTTATAGTTTTTAGTAGAAAAAACATAGTTCATAATATCTACTACTATTAACCAATGTTTGTATGTGTAGCCGTTACAAAATTGAGACATAATGTTTACAGCAAGACTAATGTCAGAAATGTTAATATCCGATTAACGATCTGTATGGAAATTTTTGCATTACTTCATTTTCTACTATATCTTTTTCATCAATTTTGTCAGGCAAAATATAACCAGGTTTAAAAGGTAGTTTAACATAACTTTTTGGCAAATCCTTAATTTAAATTCCAATTTTTCAATTACGTGTGATGAATGTTTAACAAACCATTAATCTCTTCAAAGTTAACACCCAACAAATACTTTGTTATTCCTATTTCAGTAATTTCCAAATTAGCTTTTAACATGGTTACAGATAGCAATACACTATTTTTAGCAAATAATACCAAGTCATCAACATAAACTGCATTACTCTGCATTTTATACAAACAATTACACCATTTTAACTTACAAAATCCTATATTATGTAATATAGTACTTAATTCAGAATTCCATTCACGTCCGCTTTGCTTTAAACCATATATTGATTTATTCAATAAGCACACTTTATCTTCTAATCCTTTCTCTGTATAACCTGGAGGTTGTTTCATATATACAATCTCCTTCAAATTTCCATATAAATAAGCCGATTTAACATCTAATTGAACATTACACCAGCTTAACATAGAAACTAAATAAACATTAGTTTTATAATTGAAAAATTTACAACAGGTGAAAATATATCTGTATAATCAATACCAGGTTTTTGTTTAAATCCCTGTGCTACCAAACGAGCTTTATACTTTTTACCATTATTTTCAGTATTTTTTATGTTATATACCCATTTGCTTCCAATTATTGAAGCGTTTTCAGGAGGATCAACTAATTGCCAAACTTTTCGCTTTTTCATCATTTTGATTTCTTCCTCCATGCTACATTCCATTTACCACTTTCTGGACATTTTCGTGCCTCCTCAAATGATTTAGGTATTTCAACATTATAAATTCGTCTTGAAACATTTCAGCTAAATCCGAGCTATCTAAATCACTAATTGAGGATTGATCAGAGCTATTGGATACACTTGCTACCTTAGGATGTTTAGTTTTAGGTTTAAAATCAAATTTATCAGGTTCATAAGAAATTTTATTTTCCTCACAATATCTCTTAGCATCGTTTAAAGATCTAAGTCTCTTATTTGTGATAGGAGTATAATAATATACATCAACTCTCTTACTTTTATTTCTAGGCCTTTCAACTCTTTTCCACTCTGAAATGTTTATAGAACTTAAGTCTAACGTCCTTTACCTTCCCATCTACAGTTTCGTTCAAATTGTCCGGGTAATTCATGGTTCAAGTCTAGCGTCGCGTATTTAAAGTTGTTTTTCTCAACTTGCGATTCATTTAAATTAGATTTTATATATCTATAACAATTATTTTTCCCAAACAATTCCTTAACACCATTTCTACTTTCATCTATACGAACATGTATACTTTCTACGATACGTCTTTCTTTCGGAATGTAAATTCTATATCCTTTAGTTTTAATTGCATACCCAACAAAAATTCCTAATAAAGCTTTAGGTTGTAGTTTACGTTTAACTTTAGGAACATGTACAAATGCTAAAGAGCCAAAAATTCGTAAATGTCTTACCGAAGGTTTGAATCCTGTCCATAATTCTTGAGGAGTGATACCTTCAGTTAGGCTGTGTTCGGTTCTATTTTTCGTATGAACAAATGTTAATAAAGCTTCCCCCCAAAATGTTGGTTTTAGTCCACTCCTCTAACATGGATCTGACTGCATTCATGGCTACTTTATTAAAATCTGCTACACCTAATTGCTCTGGTGTATAAAATGAGGATCTTTCAATTTTTATCCCTAAATCAGTTAGAGTCTCAAATTCCTTATGACAAAACTCCAACCCATTATCTGTTCTAACACATTTCAGTCCCTGTCTGTCTTTCTGATGCCAAATATTTTTTAAAGCATTCGAAAACTTCAGTTTTATCTTTAATTATATATACTTCAGTTAATCTAGAATAATCGTCAATGATAGACAAAAAATACCTCCCCCTCCTAATGAATTAACAGGAGAGGGTCCCCATAAATCCATATAAACTCTATTTAATACCGCTTTGGTAATGCGTTTATACGAGTATCCTCTTTTAACTGATTTTCTATTAGAGCTACTATACAAGTTTTGCATAACTTATTTTTAGCTTTACAATCTATATTTTCCATTCCTTTAACGCAATTATTTTTACTCATTTTTTCAAGTAAAGGCAAATTAGTATGACAAAATCTACGATGTATAATTTCCGAACTTAAACTAGTAGAAAAGCAAAATTTTTACATTTTGATGCATAACCTTTAACTACGTATAATTTACCAATTAAGGGTACAGTAAAACAATACCTATTAAATTTATCATATACAATCATTTTCTTATTCTCCCATTGAATTTTGTTACCAGCAATGTCTATATTAGCCCCACCAATTAAATTCCTTCTCATATTAGGAGCATATAACACATTTTTTAGAGTTATTTCTACATTACCTTTTTCGCTAGTATAGTGAAATCAATATCTCCAACTCCTAGTACATCAGATGATTGGTTTTTATCACCAATAAGCACTTGTTGAGGGGGTAGTTCACGGTACGTTGTAAACAGTTCTTTATTGCGTAAAATGTGACGTTGCTGCTGAATCTATCAGAAATTCCACACATTCGTTGTCTGAAGACGCTAAAGCAAATTCAGGATTAATCCTGTCCCTATGAAGAATTCTAGTTTCGCTGTAGAAGACTTGCTTTCTCCCTCTTTCTCTCTTCCTTTTGAAACACCTTGTATCTTGGTGACCATACTTTCTGCAGTAGCTGCAAACTATATTCGGCCCCATACGAACAGACGGTGAAATATTCGAGATTCTACTGGGTTCCAGGTCGCTTCCACTGCTTGTACACGATGATTCTCCTCTGCTTTCTTTCTTCACGTTATAAGATTTATCTGTAGTTGGTTTAAATTTCGTTGCATAGGCATTTGCAATGGGTACTACATCCTTGCTTTCATCTTTCATTTTTAAGCTGATCTACCATACTCACTGATAAGTTGTTTTGACACATTTTCTAACGAAAACTCTTTATCTTCTAAACGATATAATATTTGAACTAGGTTGTCATATTCCTTAGGTAATCGTCGGATTAATTGGAAACAAACTAATAGTTCTGGCATATCAAATCCTGCATCTTTAATTTGATGCTTCTTTTCTTCAATTTTCTTACAAAACAAGCCAACTGTTTCTTCTTGCGAGTTCAGTTTCATTTCGAAAAATTCATCTATTAATCCAGCTAACCGTGCTCGGGATGTTGGTTCAAAATTTAGTTTCAAAATATCCCAGGCTTCCTTTCCATCTTCTGTTTGTGCTATGAGAATTTGAAATTTTCTTTCAATTGATTGATAAATAGTAGTGAAGGCTCTGCGTTTACGCCACTCAAAGTCTCTTTTCTCACTATCACTTGCATCCTTTTTACATTCAAGCTTTGGATTAGAAATGAACTCCCAACAGTCTATCAATAAGAACACATTTAATATCAAGTTTCCAAGAAGGATAATTATAATCAGAAAGTTTTGGGAAATTATAAGTTAGTTCTTGAACTTGCATCTTAATTTAATAAAGTAGAATATTTAAAAATGCTCATTTGAATACCACAAATTCATATATTTTCATCACATCAAAATTCTTAGCCACATCAGCATAACAAGAGAATAACATGGCATAACAGGCCCATAACCCTGTTGGCGTTAACTCACGTTGCATGTTGATTCATCCAGCTCGAATGACAAAACAAATTACACGTACAAGGTATTTTCAAACACAGTACTTCGATATTTCTTACCAACATATTTATTTACATCAACATTAAACACAAGGTAAAAGCAAGACAAGACAACTACAAGACCATAACCAAGACAACCCCCGGAACCTACCGGGAAGTTAATTTATAACAAGGCTGATTCATCAAATTTACATAAATGAGATGCGGTTACGACCGAAACTTGTATCGATATTTTTATTATATCAGCCATCAATATTGAAACACGTGCTACGCAGCAGAGCCTAATATAGCGGCATCTGTAGTAAAACGTGCTACGCAGCAGAGCGTAATATAGCGGCATCACATGAAAACGTGCTACGCAGCAGAGCCTAATATAGCGGCTCTGCTACAAAACGTGCTACGCAGCAGAGCCTAATATAGCGGCTCCTAGAAAAACGTGCTACGCAGCAGACTCTAATATACATCACATCACATCACATCACATCACATCACATCACATCACATCACATCACATCACATTACATCACATCACATCACATCACATCACATTACATCACATCACATCACATCACATCACATCACATCACATCACATCACATCACATCACATCACATCACATCACATCACATCACATCACATCACATCAAATCACATCACATCACATCACATCACATCACATCACATCACAATCACCCAATCACATCACCACCATCACATCACAGCTCAATCAAATCACAATCATCACAATCACATCACATCACATATCACATCACATCACATCAATCATCACATCACATCACAACAATCACATCACATCACATCACATCACATCACATCACATCACATCACATCACATCACATCACATCACATCACATCACATCACATCACATCACATCACATCACATCACATCACATCACATCACATCACATCACATCACATCACATCACATCACATTACATCACATCACATCACATCACATCACATCACATCACATCACATCACATCACATCACATCACATCACATCACATCACATCACATCACATCACATCACATCACATCACATCACATCACATCACATCACATCACATCACATCACATCACATCACATCACATCACATCACATCACATCACATCACATCACATCACATCACATCACATCACATCACATCACATCACATCACATCACATCACATCACATCATCACATCACATCACATCACATCACATCACATCACATCACATCACATCACATCACATCACATCACATCACATCACATCAATCACATCACATCACATCACATCACATCATCACAATCACATCACATCACATCACATCACATCAACATCACATCACAATCACATCACATCACATCACATCACATCACATCATCATCACATCACATCACATCACATCACATCACATCACATCACATCACATCACTGCGCTATTGTAAAAGCGTGCTACGCAGCAGCAGAGCCTAATATAGATCACATCACGGCTGCGCTATGGTGAAAAGCGTGCTACGCAGCAGAGCCTAATATAGCATCACATCACATCACATCACATCACACTGCGCTATGGTAAAAGCGTGCTACGCAGCAGAGCGTAATATAGCGGCTGCGCTATTGAAAAAGCGTGCTACGCACATCACATCACATCACATCACATCACATCACATCACATCACATCACGCGCTATTGAAAAGCGTGCTACGCAGCAGAGCCTAATATAGCGGCTGCGCTATTGAAAAGCGTGCTACGCAGCAGAGCCTAATATAGCGGCTGCGCTATTGAAAAGCGTGCCACGCAATCACATCACATCACATCACATCACATCACATCACATCACATCACATCACATCACATCACATCACATCACATCACATCACATCACATCACATCACATCACATCACATCACATCACATCACATCACATCACATCACATCACATCACATCACATCACATCACATCACATCACATCACATCACATCACATCACATGCGGCTGCGACTATTGAAAAGCGTGCTACGCACACATCACATCACACTGCGCTATTGAAAAGCGTGCTACGCAGCAGAGCCTAATATAGCGGCTGCGCTATTGAAAAGCGTGCTACACATCACATCACATCACATCACATCACATCACATCACATCACATCACATCACATCACATCACATCACATCACATCACATCACATCACATCACATCACATCACATCACATCACATCACATCACATCACATCACATCACATCACATCACATCACATCACATCACATCACATCACATCACATCACATCACATCACATCACATCACATCACATCACATCACATCACATCACATCACATCACATCACATCACATCACATCACATCACATCACATCACATCACATCACATCACATCACATCACATCACATCACATCACATCACATCACATCACATCACATCACATCACATCACATCACATCACATCACATCACATCACATCACATCACATCACATCACATCACATCACATCACATCACATCACATCACATCACATCACATCACATCACATCACATCACATCACATCACATCACATCACATCACATCACATCACATCACATCACATCACATCACATCACATCACATCACATCACATCACATCACATCACATCACATCACATCACATCACATCACATCACATCACATCACATCACATCACATCACATCACATCACATCACATCACATCACATCACATCACATCACATCACATCACATCACATCACATCACATCACATCACATCACATCACATCACATCACATCACATCACATCACATCACATCACATCACATCACATCACATCACATCACATCACATCACATCACATCACATCACATCACATCACATCACATCACATCACATCACATCACATCACATCACATCACATCACATCACATCACATCACATCACATCACATCACATCATCACATCACATCACATCACATCACATCACATCACATCACATCACATCACATCACATCACATCACATCACATCACATCACATCACATCACATCACATCACATCACATCACATCACATCACATCACATCACATCACATCACATCACATCACATCACATCACATCACATCACATCACATCACATCACATCACATCACATCACATCACATCACATCACATCACATCACATCACATCACATCACATCACATCACATCACATCACATCACATCACATCACATCACATCACATCACATCACATCACATCACATCACATCACATCACATCACATCACATCACATCACATCACATCACATCACATCACATCACATCACATCACATCACATCACATCACATCAATCACATCACATCACATCACATCACATCACATCACATCACATCACATCACATCACATCACATCACATCACATCACATCACATCACATCACATCACATCACATCACATCACATCACATCACATCACATCACATCACATCACATCACATCACATCACATCACATCACATCACATCACATCACATCACATCACATCACATCACATCACATCACATCACATCACATCACATCACATCACATCACATCACATCAAATCACATCATCACATCACATCACATAACACATC
>JAGEOH010001797.1:0-12336 GCA_032207245.1 Pardosa pseudoannulata | reverse complement strand
TCAATGTGCTTTAACTTTTTACTAAGTTCATTTATTTAAGACTGAAATATCCTAACTAATGTTTAAAAAAAAAAGTGTACTGATATGTTAGTTTTAATCCTAATTCTGATTTTATTTTATTTTATTTTTAATAATCTAATGTGTAATCTAATGTCTAATAATCTAATGTGTGCTAGATCTAATCTGTGTATGTGTCTTTACTTTTTTTGCACATTTACAACCAATTTCTTTTTAGAATTGCAGCATCGTTATCCTTGAATCGCCATTCAGTCTAGCGTTTGTTTACATCGCGCCACGTGTGTAACGATCGTATTTGGCTTGGTGATTTCCTTATTTTTTTCTTGCATTTTGCAACGAAATTTTTACTTAAAATCTTATTCTGTGGTATTAAAATCGAACATTTACTGCTAATTCTTCAAAAGCTGATTCTACTAAGCTGGCATTGTCTTGAATCTTTTATTGAATGTAATTCTGAACTATTTAGAAACCGTATCTTCAATATTCGAACATTAATGTTTTTCAACTATTTCCACAGCTACAAAAGTGGATTAGGCCTATCAGAAGATACGATATTCGGTATATGTGGGGGAGATAGTGTGGTTTTAGTGCAACTTTTGCAAATTTTATAAAGAATTTTTCTCAACTGAAAAGGAAGGCAATAAATGTATTGAAGGTTGTGTGATCATATAAACAATTACTGTGTATGGAATATTAATAGAAAAAGTATACACAAGAGGAAAAACAACTATGCTGCATGTTGAAATTATTCCTACTTAGTAAAGTAATTCTTAGAAGAAAAAATATAAAAAATGCTACTAAAGACAGCAGGATGAATACAGCTAGTGAAGTTTCAATGTGATGACAGGTTGGTAAGTGGTGTGACAATGGATGGAAATTGTTACTTATCTATAAATGACTGTATTAGTTGCCTATCAGTTATAACAGCAAAGTATTAGATATTGAAATAATCTGATACTTTTGCATTTGCAGTTTAATGTTGCTGGCATAGCAATCTGTTGAGCAAAAAAAAAAAAGGTTATTAAATTCAATGTGTAGCAAAAACCACAAGAAGCTGTAAAATCACATCATAAGATTTTTGATTCAAAATGTAATAAATTATAGGCATATGAGTTTCATACGATAGGATATTGCAGAAAAGAGGAAACAACTGATTGTGTAAATTTCGACATTCAAGCATATATTGTTATTGATTGTGAAATATATAAATACTGCCATGAATTTCAGAAAACTGCAGCAAATTAAGAAAATGAATCTGCTGAATTTTTTGTGTGCTAAGAAGGTGGTGTCAGTTCTGTCCTATCTTGGTTAGATGCCTGAGATGACATAAGACTTATATTCATATGCTTGTCGGTGCACATAAAATAGGTTCATGGTCACAATATTCACAAAATTCAAATTATACATCTGGCCGTAGAACACAAAAATGTGTTAAGTAATAATAGTTCACATTACGCAAACACAATTGAAATTGTTAAATAAAGTGTGTTTTAAAGTAAACATTGAGTTTTTTGTTTTATTTTAAATTTGTAAAGTTTCCTTCATTAATTAAAAGGTAAGTGATATATTTGGTTATTCTTCTGCTTACTTAGACTATGATAAGTGATAATAAATATTTAATGTTCATACTCAGTGAACAGGAAAAAAAAAGTATCTTCCTGGGTAGATTTTTTGAATTTTACTCTTTGTATATTATAATGTATCCCTGCCTCGTATAAAACAAAAATAGTGAACCATTTATTTCTAGTAACAGGGTAAAAATAAAAAGTGCTTACTCACACATCACAGTAATTCAGATTTAATTACAATTCTGTATTGGTTTTATTTTAAGACATTTGTGAGTAATCCTACACTATGAATAAACTTTCTAAATAGACTTATTGCATTTTACAGTAGCAGTGTTTGTATATTATAATGTATCCCTATATGATATAATATAGTGAGTTATTTATTCTATTTTATTAACAGGATACAAAAGAATTGCCAATTAACACAATATCAGAGTAATGTGGATTTAGTTATTACAATTCTGTATTGGTTTTATTTTAAGAAATTTTTAATTAATGCTACATTACGAATAAGTAAACTTTCTGAATAGAGTATTGCATTTTTTAATTTTACTGTTTGTATATTATAATGTATCCCTACATAATATAATAAAAATAGTGAGTTATTTATTCTATTAAGAGGATACAAAACAATTGCCTATTAACACAATATCAGAGTAATGTGGATTTAGTTATTATAACTCTATATTAGATTTATTCTCAGTAATTTTTGAGTAATTTTGGATTACGAATAAGTAAACTTCCTGAATAGATTATTGCATTTTTTAATTTTACTGTTAGTACATTCAATATATCGGCATGGTATAGTAACAAAAATAGTGAGCTATTTATTCCGCTAACAGGATAAAATAAAAGTGTGTACTAACACAACATCAGAGTTATGCAGATTTAGTTATTACAAGTCTGTATTGGTTTTATTCATTATTGTATAAGTAATTTTTGAGTAATGTTGCATTAATGATAAGCAAAATTCCTGAATACCTTTATTACATTTTCCAATTTTACTGTTTAAGTGTATAATGATGTGAACTGAAAATTTAAAATAAGAAAAAGAAAATTAAAGATTTTTAAATTTGAGCTGGTATGCAATTTATATTATATATTAATAAAGATACCAATAGCAATCAAATGAAAACACATACTGTATTTGCAGTTGACATATATAGAAAATTGCTTTATTATGAAATGACTTAGCTATTAATACTATTATAAAAATTTAATGATTATATACAAGGGAGGAAAATGCATAAAAAAAGCAGTTTTAAAGCTTTTCCACAGGAAAAATACATTTTTTCAAAATTCCAAATTTTTGTAATTCTCAATATTTTAAGAATATTTGAATGTGTCCAATTTCTATACTTCAGGATATCTTAAGAATATTTTAATGTATCCAATTTCTATAATTCTATAAATAGTATGAACTGACATCATAACATATATTTTATTTTTTCTTTTTGTTATAAAGAAAAAAAATATTTAATAAAATTTGTTAATTGTTAATATACATTATAATAAATATTACAACAGCAATCAAATGAAAATACTATTTACAGTAAACAGATATTATAGAAAATTATATTTTTATCACATGGCTTTCATACTAATACTTTTATTAAAAAAAAAAAAAAAAAAGATAATTGTGAGCAGGAAAAGGCAAGGAAAAAATTGTTTTAAAATTTTTATTTCCACATTGAAAAGAAGTTTTAAAACGCTTTAAAGCATTTTTCTACAATTCAAGTTTTTATTCTTCAGAATATCATAAGAATATTTGATTTTATTTAATTTCTATAATTCTTCAGAAAATCTTGTGTAAGTATTAGAATATATCCAATTATCTCAAAATTTTCTCAAAAAAGAAATCTTAAGAATATCTTAAGTTATTTGGCCCACATAAGCCTACATGTAGAGAAAATTTTCAGATTATATTCTTAAGATTTTCTGCAGATTATTTTCTTAAGATTTTCTGCAGATTATATTCTTAAGAAAATCTTAAGATTTTAGGCTTAAGATGTGGGCCAAATAACTTAAGATTTTCTTAAGATTTTTTTTTTGAGAAAATCTTGAGATTTTTTCTAGTAGGGATACCCGCGGAGAAAAAAGAACTGGAAGCTGCGTCCTCCATAGTTTTTATTTAGCAGTCACTATAAGTGACATTTTTAAAATTTTTTCTCCTTTCCTTTTTTTAAAATTTAATTTTTATAATTTTAAATGTTCCTAATTTTAATTTAATGTCTTGTTTTAATACATGCAATTAATTCCATATTAACTTCTCTCTTTTTTTTAACGTCTATTGTATTTCTTTCTTACTTTAAGACTTAAATTCAATTTGGCGAACAGCCAAATATAATTTAAATAGTAAGAAAATTTAGGTTATTGTCATAACGCGTACTTTCACTATACATCATCACTCATCAAATAATGTACCTTTTTACTGTCTTTCCTGTGGGTTTATTTTCAGGTACTAACTCTTTATGTATTGTGCATAGAAACTACCATAGAAACCCCATCATACGTATGATTAGAAAATTGTTCTTCATGCGTTTTTGAATATAAAAATTTGGTACTATCTGTGTATAAATTTTATATTTACTATGTTTTATACTGTTTTAATAAGTATAGTTTATACTTTTTATCGCTCATATAGATGCTTATCACAGTCATCTGAAATGGTATATTGCCATTATTGGCGTCAAACAACATTGCCGATGTAACAAAAGTAAGCTTAAACTGCATTTCCACCAAAATTTGTAAATGTATACACTATTTGCATTTGATTCTGTTGAAAATCGTATAAATTCAGCTGAACTTGCACAAAGATATATAGATTAGAAAATGGTAGAGCATTCTGTCTCTAGAGTCAAGATTATTGCAAAAACAACTAATTTAGAAGAAAAAGAAGTTGTGCTTGCTACTGGATAAAATTAAACTGTATTAGTTTGATTTTACTAAAGTATATTAAAAAATTTCTATCCCACTGTTTGAAATTTGGAAAGGAATCATGAAAACATGTGGATGTGATTCAAATATTGTTAAAAATTGTTGTAAAATATGCTGCTTCGATATTTAATAATGCTGAAGTTGCAAGAATATAAATACGTAATAGATGATAATGCATGAATATTTGCATACAACAGTGATCAATAGCAAATCCAATGAAAAATTTAAACTGTTTTATTTTAATTTTACTAAAGTATATTAAAAAGTTTCAATCCTACTGTTTGAAATTTGTAAAGGAATTACGAAAACACGTGGATGTGATGCAAATATTGTTAAAAATTGTTGTAAAATGTGCTGCTTCGATATTTAAAGATGCTGAAGTTGCAAGAATATGATGTTGCAAAAATATGAAATTTGGAAAAGAATTATGAAAACACGTGGATGTGCTTCAAATATTTTCAAAAAATGTTGTAAAATATGCTGCTTCGATATTTAATAACGCTGAAGTTGCAAGAATATGAATACGTAATAGATGATAATGCAAGAATATTTGCATACAACAGTGATCAATAACAAATCCAATGAAAAATTTAAACTATTTTAGTTTAATTTTACTAAAGTATATTAAAAAGTTTCAATCCTACTGTTTGAAATTTAGGAAGGAATCATGAAAACACGTGGATGTGGTTCAAATATTGTTAAAAATTATTGTAAAATGTGCTGCTTAGATATTTAATAATGCTGAAGTTGCAAGAATATGAATACTGAATAGATGATAATGCAAGAATATTTGCATACAATAGTGATCAATACCAAACCCAATGAAATGCCTTAAAATGAATTCCTTGAAATGAAGGAATGATTTGGATAGGATTAAAGATAAAGATCCAAAGATTAAATTTCGCTCTTGTCATGGTTTCTAAGCTCACCGGGTTGAACACTGTTCTCTGATACAGATGGCGCTATTGGATCTGGTTTTTGTTTAAGATTAGAAACACTTCTTTTCCGTTGTGTGTGTTTCGCACTGTTCCGTGATTAAAGTTACGCTTTCTGATATTTAAAATTAGATTAGAATATGAATCTTCAAGCATAGTTTGAGACAGGAGTGATTCCGATCCGAATTTTCCGATATTTTCGAAAATTTATGTGGGTCTGTTCGGAAAACTATAAAGAATAGATTTTTTTTATCTAGAAATATAGAAAAGAATTTTTGGAAAAAAAGAAGTGCATCCTTTTTACTTAACACATATATTGGCTTAGAAAAAACGTATATGAAACAAGAAAATATACATTTTTTTGTTTATCTGATTAATTTATTTTAATTTTTGAAAATAATGAATAATACGCATGTTAGATCTAATTAGGGAAACGATAATCCTTGTAAAATAAATATGTTGAAATTTATATTTATGTATCAAGATTAAAAAATTGAATTTTTGTATTCTAGGAAATCGACACACACATTGATGTATATATGTTTGCATTATTTTTATTTTATACAGAACACTCTTATATATGCAACTCTATAATAAGGTGATATACATTAGAACATATTGATATCTCGATATTTGGTAAAAGATATATTAAAATATTAAAATTCAGATATCATTTCGCTCTAGTTCTTTTTCTGGAAATTAACCTTAATATCGTTTTTATTTTAAATTAGTAGTGCTTACTTTTTCAGAAAATTTTGTGTGATGTTCAGAAACTGTGTTTTACTTAGAATCACCCATGATTTGAAGAACTTGCATAAGCCAAATTGTGTCGGTCTCGAAATTGAATTCCAGATTCATAAAACGAATATAATAAACACCGTGTGATTTTTTTCTTGTGGGATTATGTATGCCTTGTTTGTTACTCCTTTACCAAGTAATTTATCAGAACTGCGTGAAAGGAGGACAAGTGCTGAAAATACCATTGATAGTAACCATGTTAATACAGTTTGGCAGGAACTGACTATCACTTTGATATGGGTCGTATGATCAAGGGCTCAGGCACATAACACCTGTAAGGGCTATAAGTAAACTTGGAATTGTTTCTGTACTGATATACTTTCCCACGATGGACAGCAAGTGCAACCACACAGCTGAGGAATAAATTTCTAAGAATATTGACGCACCTGTGGACTTTGAATTCCCCTGCGGAGGAATATAGCTGGAGTTGCAGAACTGTAGCGGTCAAGCCCAGGCAGGGATGCAGCGGTGAGATACGGGGGACAGTGGCAGGGCAATAAATGTCAATTTTCACCAAATGGGGCATTTTAAGGAGCCCACCTGCAGTTCGGTAGCGGATACAGATGTGGAAATATTTCACTAACAAATGATTGGAAAAGAAGAAAAAAAAGGAACGTTGAACCGAGATGTAAAGTGTTTAAAAATGTTGGAAGAGGAATCGAGGTAGGGAGTTGCTGTGGTACATCGAGACCACGTGAGCAAGCCAAAGAGCCCTGTACAGCAAACGGATATATTGCATGATCCCTCAGCCCCCATCTGAAGAGAAACAATTGACAACTTATACGCCAGCACCGACGTTTATCATGCCTAGAGCCCTGCCCGGATACACTGCTTTCCCTTGAATGCCTGGAGGTAAACCGGTTTAACATATTCATAATTGGTACTTGGGTCTAAATTAAATAATTCAACATTTGGTTGACATTAAAAAAATAATAACAATGAATTATTGTATATTGATGAATATCGTGTAATGAATGTTATATATTAACCAAGAAAAAATATCTGTAAATGAATAATGTATATAAAAAAATATTTTAGTTAAAATAGAATGTATTTACTTTTAATTTTGTGGATTATATTTTACTGTGTTTCACCTTTGAAGAAAGAACAGTGATGTGTGTTGTAAGTACATTACAACAGTTTCTTCGTTTAGTGCAATGTCCTTATCTGCTGTGTTCCTCTTATTATTGTAATATAGGTGTCTGAAACCTCAGAGTGAATTAAAACTAGTTGTTGGCGCCGAAGCTCAGTTCCAAAAACGAAAGTCAAAAAACCATAACTAGCAAATGAAGAGAGCGGACTGTATCTCAATCATATTTATTGCAAAACCAACTAAACCAATACTTCAACGATAAGGAGCATAATTAAATCCCAATGAGGGAGTTTTCACAATAGCAGGATCGGATCTCCATAGAACCGATCGTCTGCTCTAGGTGACGACCAACTAGCGACTACACCTACTAGCTACAATTTTCGCCAGATGGCGCTCATAAATACAAACAAGAACCTGCAATGCAGGGGCTCGAACACTAGTCCTGGTTTAAAAATTTCATGAAAAAAAAAAAAAAAAAAGAAATAGAAAATACATCTGGAAATTGTTCAACTATTTTACCAATTCAGGATACTGAGGTTGCATATGCGTATTGCAGATTAGAATTATATGCTAATTAGATAAACTTAATTCTAGCAGTACTACAGCAGCAACCGGGATAATTAAAACCCCGTGACATTGTATTTTTTATATTTTTTTGTTTCTATATTTTTATATTTATATAAATATATATATTATTATTATATTTTTATATATTTATATTCTTATATCTTTACATCTTTATATTTTTATATTTTTGACCCATTACTTTATATAGTCTGCAACAAAGATACTCCCATGAAATATCAGAAAAATCAATGCTTCACGGTTAAAGAATTCACAAACTTAGAAGAGAAATACCAGAAAAAAAGTACATTCGACTTGGATCATGCTCCATTAGGTTAATCGACAGTGAGTTCCTGAAAAGTGAAGTCTGACCTTATCAATAAAGACAAGAAAAAGAACTAGAGTAAAAGTCTTTGTTTGCCCAAACAGAAACTTAGAATTTCATTAGTTTATTGATAATCCTTAGATAAACTGTATTGCAAGTTGTAGGAGTCGTGATTCCAAATATGCCTGAATTTTCAGTTGAAATTATTGTTAAAATTCTACTCTATCTAATAAGTATCAAAATAGAATCTGAGATTTAGAAATAGAATGGGAATTTCACCCCAGGGTATTAAATTTTATCTTTAATGTATCAAAACGACCAAAAAATATTCTAAATATGATTAAAATCCGTTAAATTAAGTTAAAATATCCTTGTATTCAATATTACATATTTACATATATCTATATAGAGTGTAATGTCTATGTATATTATTCTGTGTATACTATACGATATATTAAAACGACTAAAAATGACACATGAATTTGGGCTGTGCGCAATTTACAACTCGCCGAATCAATAATATATTAATCTTAAATGATTGCTATATGTTCCGTCCAGCAGCTATGATGCTGGATCAGCGGTAGCAGTTGCTTAATAGTTTTGTTAAGTGTGTTTATTTTGTTACCTTTGAGTATAGCGCCATTTAAAAAAAAAAAAACAGAAAAATGCAGTAGAACCTCGATTAACCGAGGTTTCTGTTAACAGAGTCAATAACGAAGTCTAATTTTTTTTTCTCCTTTCCAAAATGATCTTGGAAAAAATTATACACATTTTAGTTCGTTGTCCGTGTTACAGGCACTTCTTCCCCACAAAAGCACTCAACTTCCAAGAAATTATTTTTGAAAATGCGTCTTTCGATTTTTAACTAAGTAGAGTTAAAAAAATTCAATTTTACTTTTAGAAATTTAACTACTAGAGTTGATTTCCTTTTAAAATCTTTTTAGCTGTGAAACATAAGTTCATATAGGTTTAATTTTATCATTTAAAGAACGTCCTATTGTTTTCTACTTTAAAAGTTAAATTCGGAATCACGGAAGGTTTTTATACATGGTTTCTATTAACTGAGATTTCCGATATCCGAGGTGCTAGCGGTCCCAATTAGCTCGGATAATCGAGGTTCTACTGTAATAGTGTTCGGAGCGGGGGGGGGGGATAAAATCGGCTACGAACCAATATACCCTGTTTTTCTTGATGTTTCTTTAAAGTGGATGGTTGTGACGAAGTTTGGAGTGAAAATATTCAAAGTCATTGTAGTAAGTAAATCCTCAATTCCTTTAATCATAAATCTTATTGAGTTTTCATTTTCCCAACGCCGATCCAATCCATATACATTTAATTCTATTTGATTGTGTTTATGTATTATGTATCTCCCTCGTTCATATTATACTGATCTATTGTACTGTGTTAAAATATTAAATGTTAGTTATCATTAATTCTCTACTGATAGTAATATATTTGCTTTGTAATGTCAAATTCTAATCTACAATAAACTGTTAGCAAATCCCTTCCCTTTGGTCATTTCTCAATCACAAAGTCTGCATTTAGTTTATATATTTAATTATACATTCCACTAATTATTAACATCTCACATATAAAAAAGGGAATATGAAGCAATAAACATAATTAACAGAGGAGTTTGTAGATTTTCTTCACTGGCTAAAGCATGTTAAAAGCCAGGGTAGATACTTAATATGTAGATTATAACTACGAGGTCTGAATTTAGCTAATTGAAATAATAAATAATAATATTAAAGACTAAATACAGAGTTCTCATATTAGATTCAGAACTTGTTTACGGTAGCTTCAATTGCTCACGTCTACAATGTAAATGTTTCTTAACATATACAACTGTTGTTACTCTTATACTGTCGAGAAGGAGCATTTGTTCAGTTTCTAACTAAATAATAAGTAAAAAAATTAAGTTCTAAGTTGAAAATATTAATAAGTTAAGTAATACTCTTAGCAAATGATAATAGATATTTGAATGGGATACAAAGATTTAACCTCTCACTGCGTATTGTATAAAATGTGATACATAATTTGACTGTTAAGGTATCTGTCTATGTTAAAAACGTCATTTTTTGCCAAAAATCAAAAAAATTTTTTATTCCTCTGTTGTAAAATTTCAACTTTTAGGCTTCTAAATCTGTTTTTGTTTTGTCTCTACGGCATTTTAAAGAAAAGTTACAGCTGTTTAAACATCAGTGACAGCTGTCAAAACAAAACGGAAGTAGCGACTTCGGAACCGGAAGTTGTGAATTTAAAGCCTTTTAAAGAGCATTTTTTGGACAAAATTTTTAAATTTTCATGAAGATTAGTTTAAACATTTTTCTAGTATTTTTAATAATTAGCAACTTGGCAATTACAAAGTTTTGAAGCAAGAAAGTGTGGGGAATTTTAAACATGTATTTTAATTTTTTAATAGTTGTTTTCATAAACTTCAAATGCGTTTTTCCCAGAACGGTATTTTTAATAAAATGTTGAAACTTGAAATGTGATTTCTCAAAAAGTTCTTAAAATATTTTGTTGAAAATTATTATGAATGCTTTTGATAGTATTTACTAGTAAATGACCTAAAAGCTTTAAATTTGGATAATTTTTAATGATGTTACACTCATAGTTAGGTATAAAGGTAATGAAAATTCGTTAAAAATTCAATGTGTATGATTTTGAAGGAGAAAAATTTCTTATCAAATATAATTTAAGCAAAGATTTTTAAGTGATTCACTAATCCAGTGTATATAGAATGGTGTTGCATCCAGGAATAAAGTTTTTAAGTGCAATTCTCTATGATAATATCTACAATTAAATCTAACGATGTATAAACATGAACTATTTTCTACGCTGCGAAAGGTCACTTCTGTTCTTCTTTCGTTTGGGTCATGTAACGGATCGTGACAATATTATATATATATATATATATATATTTATATATATGTAATCCATTTTTTATAAAACTCCTTAACAAGAAGAAAGCTCAACAGCTAGCAATAATACTAATAATAATAATGATAATAATAATAATAATAATAATAATAATAATAATAATAATAATAATGCATTCAGGCCGACATTGAAGAGAACGCAGAGGTCTAATTTAAACTTTATTACAGATCGGCAACAACGCACATCTAACCTTTTGGACAACATACAACCAAAAGCCACAGATTTCACTCTGATCGGACAGAGGTGCACCCAAAAGCGATGACAGAAAGAATTTTTCTACAGTAAAAAACAACTTAATAAGCGAATTAAATGCAATATCAGCAAAACGCGAAACCATTTAAGCCAACAGCTGGGAAACGGCTGTGGAGACAGAAAGTTTACAGGTCTATGATAGAAAGGAATGTTAAGTGGAAAATACTCCTTTGAATATATATATATATATATATATATATATACGGATAGTGAGAAAGAAAGAAAGTTGTTATTATAAATATACTTACAATATAAAAAATAGATTAAAAATTAAATTATAACTAAATTATAAAAAACTTTTATTAATTATATTAAGAATTACTATTAAATTAAGAAACTAACTTATCAAAAATTAATTATTCAATAGATTTGTTTTTGTCTCGTTTTCCTAATGCTGCAATAAGATTTTTAAAATGCATCAAAATAGTAGTAAATTAATAATAAAAATCTAAATAAGAAATTAGTACAAAATATTTAAATTCACATAAATATTACCTGCATTCTGTTTGACTTCTTTTAAGTAGTGTGTTTTTAAAAGGTAATAAAACTCTAGATAATTTCTTTTCAAAATCTCTTTCCCATAATGATTTTGTCAACCACTGAAGATTTATAGTCTCATAAATGTATATTTTATGCTTCACATTTCCATAAGGTTTTAACATAATGATGCTCAGCATCCATAAAAGTCAAACTGCCACATTTAAATCATTATAAATGACAATATTAACGATATTATGGTTTTCCCGTTTTTATAAAAGTTTTTCAGTGTAAGCAGTGCATTGGTGGGTTAAATAAGATCCAGAGCTTAAATAAGACACTTTGCTGTCTTTGCACAAACACTAATCTGGCTATTGTTTTCATCCCATCGAACTGTGCTTGGGTTTCTCTGGAGTCTAATTT
>JAGEOH010001796.1:0-12364 GCA_032207245.1 Pardosa pseudoannulata | reverse complement strand
CAGTGCTGTAGGATGGCACATTATCGCTGTGTAAAGAATTAAGTTCATCGACGTGCTCTTGTCTTGACAATCCACGTCGAAATTTATGAAAAATAATGGCACGAAAATGTTCTCGATTCAATTCCATTTTTTGAAAGAGAAGAACTTTTCAATTTACTGTCAACAACACAAATAAGGGCCGGATCCTGACTGCAACACTTGCGTCCACAAAGTTGCGTCCACAACTTCCGAAACTTGCGTGTGGATACTCAATTTGGATCCTGACTGGAACGCTTGTAGCGTCCACACACAACCGGTCCACAACTAGGAGTTGTGAAGGGCGGGATTTTTAATATCGATAATCGTTTGCGTTAAACCAATCAGAGTACAGATAGATGAAAATAAACAGATCCACGTGAATGAAAAATATTAGCTTTGAAGCCTTGCATTGCTGAAACAGCTACTTATTTGAACAGCAATATCCATTAAAAAAAAAGAGAGATTGAAATGATTATTACATTGAAAAAACTTTGCACATATTATCTGGTGAATTGAATAAAAACTGCCCATCTGCAGAAAAAGAGTGGGACAATCTTGCAAATTATGTAAATGCTTGCTGCATGGGATTGAAAAGGAATAAAATACAAGTGGACCGACTTGAAATAAAGTAAAAAAAGGCATTGGCTAGGTATGGGGTTAAGTAATAGAGTAACCAGCCATATCCACTATCACTTGCAATTTAGAATTTTGAATACTTTGCATTTAGAATTTGAATTCTTGATTATTTAAATACTTCAAATAAATATTTAAATCTCCACATTACTTATTATTGCAATTATTTATACTAAATCTTTTTTTTACAGTTAAATGGAAAGAATAATCTGAGTAAATAAATTAAATTTATATCAAATACAATGCGATAAATATTGGCATTTTACTTAATTTTAATTTTAAATACTTTAAGACAAAATATTGATAGTATAGTAAATACAAGTTTAGTGTGAAAAGTCATACAAAGTTTACAATTTTTATTTATAGACAAATTTCATATGTACTTCACATTATGTTACAAGACTAATTGATATATTTCAGAAATTTATAATTGTATATTTTGGGAGTTTACTTATTAAATTATTGAGGATTCTTATTTTGATCATTTCTTATTTTGGAGATTTGCTGCACTGTTCTTTCAAATAAATATATCATGTACATTTCCTAGTAATTTTGTATTTGTTGCTAAAGTCAGAATCAACAATTTATGATAAAATGTGTATTTAAAGTTTATAATATTATTTACTTAACAAAGCTAACCATAAAACCTACATAATATAAATTTATTGTTTCAAAAACCAGTTATTAAGTATAAATAATTTTAAAAATAGGTTAAAAATCACAGTAAAGATATGAAGTATATTATCTATTGCACATTCAGTCTGGTGAATCCTTTTCATTTCATATAAGATTTTGGAGAATTATCTGATGATAGTGCAGAAACTATAGAAAAGTATGCAATCAATAGCAAAAATTACATCTGGAAACCTCAAAGCTTCATTTACTTTTGATTTTATGCAAAAATGTGATCATGTTGTAAGAACCTAACATATTCTTGATACCATACAAACATGTAATACAGAAATTGGTAATTTTTTTTAACCTAAAGAAGTTAAAGAATATATATATATATATATATTTATGTACATAAACTTTACCCCCTCCCTCCCCACCAAAAAAAAATTATAAATAAAACAAGTGGCAAAGGGATTCAAACTTTAATTATTATATGATGATTTAAAAAGAGTAAAATGTGCTTCGAAGATTCATGTAAAACAAATATCTATTAGACTTTCAATAGAAAACTAAATATTAGTTTGTGTGTAAACAAATATACACATGTATATATATATATATATATATATATAATATATATATATAATATATAAATTATAATATATACACATATATATATATATATATATATATATATATATGTACACATACACATATATGTATAAACATCTGATTTAGGCATTTGGCACTTACAGTGTTGTTTTTTATGATACATCTGATGGCTGACCACTGGCTCATTTGTGAAAATGCATTTATTATTACTTATTTACTACTGATGATTGGTAATTACCAGTAGTAAAAATTCCTGCATTCAGTAAAATTTGTTAATGCTGCAATTAAACATTTCTGTGTTATAACTAAAATTTTTTCAAATAATATTTTTTTTCTTTTGTGTGTGAAGAAATATAATTTTGTATACATATATTTATACAAACAAAGAATTATAAATATATATACACACATACACATAATTTAATCTAATGTTGTAGGACCCCTAAAAAGTATGGAGCTCATTGGCAATTGCTTTATTTATTTAATGGGTTATCCAGCACTGATGATTATGTTATCAATTATTTAAAAGAAATTGCTTACAAGTTTCTTTTTTAAAGAGTTGTTTAGAATTTAAGTTATGAATGAAAACCCCTATTCCACATCAAGATTCTTTTAGAATCTGAAAATAAGTTTGTACTCTAATTTAGATTTAGAGTTAATAATTATAAATGATATTTACTGTATAACTATCCTATTTATTCCCAGCGATATTATAAATAGGGTGTTTTCTGTGAGAGAAAAGGGGAAATCTAAAGAAACTAATATTGTAATTATGGGAAATTCTCTCATAAAAATGTTATATATAATGCTATAGAAATGTTATTAAAGGAAATATGTTAATATATCTAAGCTGAGCATGGAACTGTCTAACATTGATTTTATAATTAATAGCTCAATCAAAATTCATATTTTAATATGTAGTCAATTAAACTGTTTTAGCAATTTTAGGAAGAAAAAACTACTAATGCAATATTTTAAAATTTGCTTTGTTTTTAAGTTTTTTATTATCTTTGTTTTAAATTTTACCCAAACTTATTAAAATGAAATAGATTTTGTAAACTAAATTTTTTTCTTTGCAAATATCATCTGATTAGTCTAATTGTAAAATAAGCTAAGTAAATAAAATTTAATAAAAAAAGAGAGGGCCAGTTATGTGTATACATTAAAAAATAACTCATCTAAACTGTGTATTTTAAAGAAATAAAAAGCAGCTTAGTTCCTGATGGATATCATATTGAACATAGAATATTGCCATATTCTTTTACAAATTTTTTCACCACCACCCCCTCCAACAGAAAATATGTAGTTACATATTTTTTTCAGTAACTTGTATGAATTTTTATTGTAAGTTAAATGGAACAAAAATTGTAATATGATAGATGAAAGTTTGCTGCTCAAAGTAAACCAAAACTAAATATTGGTATACTAGACAGATTTATTATTACTTATTTACTACTGATTATTGGTAATTAGCAGTTCAAAGCTATTAATATATGATATTGTAAAAATAAAGTAAAATGTTATTATGCTTCAAATAAAACAAATGCTTATTAAACTTTCATTAGAAAACTAAAATTAATTCAACTGCATATATATATATATAAGCACACACTTATATGTGTATAAATATCTGATTTAAGCATGTGTGACACTTAGTGTGCTGTTTCATATGATACATATGATGACTGACCATTGACTTGTTTATAAAAATACATCATTTTCTACAGCTGATTGGTAACTACCAGTAGTGAAAGGAATCAGTTTTTAATGTATTGTATGTAAAAATATACAGAAATGTGCTTTGAAGATTCAAGCAAAGCAACTATCTATTACGCTTTCATTAGGAAATTAAATTCACATGCACACACACAGTATATATATATATATATATATATATATATATATATATATATATATATATATGTGTGTGCGCATCTATATTAATGCACACATATATCATATATATAAATATATGACTTAGACATTTGACATTTACTCTACTGTTTCATATGATACATCTGACAACTGCGCAATGGCATTTATAAAAATGCATCATTTATTACTTTTGATTTGTAACTACCAGTAGATAAAGAACTCAAATCTTTTAATATATGATAATGTAAAAACAAACAGAAATGTGCTTTGAAGACTCAATTAAAGCTAACATATATTCAACTTCCATTAGCAAATTAAATTCATATGCACACACTACATATGTATATATATATATATACACATATATGTATATGTGTGTGCACGCAACACATAATACATAATGTGTAAATAAATGTTAAGGATCTGTTATTTGGAATGTATTGTGTTGTTTCTAAGACACATTTGTTGACTGACCACTGGCACATTTATGAAAAGGTGTCATTTACTGCTAATTTAGTAGTACAACTTATGATTGGTTACTACCAGTAGTAAAAAAAAAATCCAAAATTTTTAATATACTAATTACAGTTATACACTTTTCACTATACTAATTACAGTGTAGAAAGAAAGTAAAATGTGATTTGAAGATTCAAGTGAAAGAAATATAAATATTAATCTTTCACTAAATTTAATTTACAAATATAATATAGCAAGAAAAATGAAAGTAGCAATAAACCATACAATGAATTATAAAATAATAAATTTAATGCCACATTATAATTTAATGTGCCACAATATAATTTAATATAAATAAATTTAATGATTCATTATAGCTAATATTGATTTGATAGTTTAAAAATTATTTCATAGATGAAACTAATTGTATGTTGTTTACAAAAAATTAAAATGTATTGAACTGTTTAAAAGGGAATGTTTAAATTTGTAAACAAAATATTGTTTAACGTGATATGAGCTTGAGGGAAAAATTTTCACATATTCGAGGACAGGCATTCTTCCACAAATTCTATTCTAAAAAGCAAATATTTAAAACTGAATTTATTGTTGTATTGTAAACATATGATACCCTACAGATATATATATTTTTTCACAACAAGATAGAAATTTCAGTCACTACTGGTTTATTTATATCTTATACTTTGTTATTTAATGGTTACATACTAAAGTCTTTTGCATCATTTTAGCTTTTCAACTGAAAGTTTTATTTAAAAGATAAAAACAAACAATACAATCAACACACACTTATTTTGTACCACACACACTATATTATATATGTGTGTAGAAAAAGATATATGTATATGAAGAAGTATTTATATGTAATAGTTATCCTTTATTGAAGTTTTTTAACTGGAAGTTTTGTTTAAAAGAAAAAAGAAACAATTTAATAAACACACATATATATATGTGTGTGTGTGTGTGTAGAAAAAGATATATGTATATGAAGAAGTATGTATATCTAATAGTTATTTTTATTTAAGTTTTTACACTGGAAGTTTTGTTTAAAAGAAAAAAACAAACAATTTAAACAACAAACACACATATATGTATATATGAAGAAGTATGTATATGTAATAGTCATTTATTTAATTAATTTATATAATAAATTACTAAAGATATGTTTTTATATTACTTTAAACTTATATCCTTTAACAAAATAAGTTAATTTTTAACCAATATAAACATTACTTGTACCGCATTATTTCGACTAAAAGCGAATAATTCCTAGTAATCCTTTTATTTTGATTATGAAAAATTCATTTTTATTTTTACTGCCGAAGTTTATCAACTCCGTCGCAGCAATTTTAATCATCCTAAAACATCGGATAAATTCCATTTCAGAAAAATCAAATGGATTTTGATGGTCTCTCAATCGCTAACTGATTTTTTCCAAATATCATCTGAGAATTCTACGCGCCACAATAAGTTCCGCCATCTTTATTTACGTTCTCAAGTACTTGTGGAAGCTTGTGGGAGCTCCCCGAGGTCCCGCAAAATTTAGAGCAACTTCCACAACTTTGTGGAGCGGACTCCTGAAAATGTTCCAGTCAGGATCCAAATTTCAGAAAGTTGCGGCCACAAGACCCCACGTGACCTAGTTGTGGACGCAACGTTCCAGTCAGGATCCGGCCCTTAAATAGGGCCGGATCCTGACTGCAACACTTGCGTCCACAAAGTTGCGTCCACAACTTCCGAAACTTGCGTGTGGATACTCAATTTGGATCCTGACTGGAACGCTTGTAGCGTCCACACACAACCGGTCCACAACTAGGAGTTGTGAAGGGCGGGATTTTTAATATCGATAATCGTTTGCGTTAAACCAATCAGAGTACAGATAGATGAAAATAAACAGATCCACGTGAATGAAAAATATTAGCTTTGAAGCCTTGCATTGCTGAAACAGCTACTTATTTGAACAGCAATATCTATTTAAAAAAAAGAGAGATTGAAATGATTATTACATTGAAAAAACTTTGCACATATTATCTGGTGAGTTGAATAAAAACTGCCCATCTGCAGAAAAAGAGTGGGACAATCTTGCAAATTATGTAAATGCTTGCTGCATGGGATTGAAAAGGAATAAAATACAAGTGGACTGACTTGAAATAAAGTAAAAAAAGGCATTGGCTAGGTATGGGGTTAAGTAATAGAGTAACCAGCCATATCCACTATCACTTGCAATTTAGAATTTTGAATACTTTGCATTTAGAATTTGAATTCTTGATTATTTAAATACTTCAAATAAATATTTAAATCTCCACATTACTTATTATTGCAATTATTTATACTAAATCTTTTTTTTCCAGTTAAATGGAAAGAATAATCTGAGTAAATAAATTAAATTTATATCAAAATACAATGCGATAAATATTGGCATTTTACTTAATTTTAATTTTAAATACTTTAAGACAAAATATTGATAGTATAGTAAATACAAGTTTAGTGTGAAAAGTCATACAAAGTTTACAATTTTTATTTATAGACAAATTTCATATGTACTTCACATTATGTTACAAGACTAATTGATATATTTCAGAAATTTATAATTGTATATTTTGGGAGTTTACTTATTAAATTATTGAGGATTCTTATTTTGATCATTTCTTATTTTGGAGATTTGCTGCACTGTTCTTTCAAATAAATATATCATGTACATTTCCTAGTAATTTTGTATTTGTTGCTAAAGTCAGAATCAACAATTTATGATAAAATGTGTATTTAAAGTTTATAATATTATTTACTTAACAAAGCTAACCATAAAACCTACATAATGTAAATTTATTAATTGTTTCAAAAACCAGTTATTAAGTATAAATAATTTTAAAAATAGGTTAAAAATCACAGTAAAGATATGAAGTATATTATCTATTGCACATTCAGTCTGGTGAATCCTTTTCATTTCATATAAGATTTTGGAGAATTATCTGATGATAGTGCAGAAACTATAGAAAAGTATGCAATCAATAGCAAAAATTACATCTGGAAACCTCAAAGCTTCATTTACTTTTGATTTTATGCAAAAATGTGATCATGTTGTAAGAACCTAACATATTCTTGATACCATACAAACATGTAATACAGAAATTGGTAATTTTTTTTAACCTAAAGAAGTTAAAGAATATATATATATTTATGTACATAAACTTTACCCCCTCCCTCCCCACCAAAAAAAATTATAAATAAAACAAGTGGCAAAGGGATTCAAACTTTAATTATTATATGATGATTTAAAAAGAGTAAAATGTGCTTCGAAGATTCATGTAAAACAAATATCTATTAGACTTTCAATAGAAAACTAAATATTAGTTTGTGTGTAAACAAATACACACACACACAATATATATATATGTACACATACACATATATGTATAAACATCTGATTTAGGCATTTGGCACTTACAGTGTTGTTTTTTATGATACATCTGATGGCTGACCACTGGCTCATTTGTGAAAATGCATTTATTATTACTTATTTACTACTGATGATTGGTAATTACCAGTAGTAAAAATTCCTGCATTCAGTAAAATTTGTTAATGCTGCAATTAAACATTTCTGTGTTATAACTAAAATTTTTTCAAATAATATTTTTTTTCTTTTGTGTGTGAAGAAATATAATTTTGTATACATATATTTATACAAACAAAGAATTATAAATATATATACACACATACACATAATTTAATCTAATGTTGTAGGACCCCTAAAAAGTATGGAGCTCATTGGCAATTGCTTTATTTACCTAATGGGTTATCCAGCACTGATGATTATGTTATCAATTATTTAAAAGAAATTGCTTACAAGTTTCTTTTTTAAAGAGTTGTTTAGAATTTAAGTTATGAATGAAAACCCCTATTCCACATCAAGATTCTTTTAGAATCTGAAAATAAGTTTGTACTCTAATTTAGATTTAGAGTTAATAATTATAAATGATATTTACTGTATAACTATCCTATTTATTCCCAGCGATATTATAAATAGGGTGTTTTCTGTGAGAGAAAAGGGGAAATCTAAAGAAACTAATATTGTAATTATGGGAAATTCTCTCATAAAAATGTTATATATAATGCTATAGAAATGTTATTAAAGGAAATATGTTAATATATCTAAGCTGAGCATGGAACTGTCTAACATTGATTTTATAATTAATAGCTCAATCAAAATTCATATTTTAATATGTAGTCAATTAAACTGTTTTAGCAATTTTAGGAAGAAAAAACTACTAATGCAATATTTTAAAATTTGCTTTGTTTTTAAGTTTTTTATTATCTTTGTTTTAAATTTTACCCAAACTTATTGAAATGAAATAGATTTTGTAAACTAAATTTTTTTCTTTGCAAATATTCTAATTGTAAAATAAGCTAAGTAAATAAAATTTAATAAGAAAAGAGAGGGCCAGTTATGTGTATACATTAAAGAATAACTCATCTAAACTGTGTATTTTAAAGAAATAAAAAGCAGCTTAGTTCCTGATGGATATCATATTGAACATAGAATATTGCCATATTCTTTCACAAATTTTTTCACCCCCTCCCCTCCAACAGAAAATATGTAGTTACATATTTTTTTCAGTAACTTGTATGAATTTTTATTGTAAGTTAAATGGAACAAAAATTGTAATATGATAGATGAAAGTTTGCTGCTCAAAGTAGACCAAAACTAAATATTGGTATACTAGACAGATTTATTATTACTTATTTACTACTGATTATTGGTAATTAGCAGTTCAAAGCTATTAATATATGATATTGTAAAAATAAAGTAAAATGTTATTATGCTTCAAATAAAACAAATGCTTATTAAACTTTCATTAGAAAACTAAAATTAATTCAACTGCATATATATATATATAAGCACACACTTATATGTGTATAAATATCTGATTTAAGCATGTGTGACACTTAGTGTGCTGTTTCATATGATACATATGATGACTGACCATTGACTTGTTTATAAAAATACATCATTTTCTACAGCTGATTGGTAACTACCAGTAGTGAAAGAAATCAGAGTTTTTAATGTATTGTATGTAAAAATATACAGAAATGTGCTTTGAAGATTCAAGCAAAGCAACTATCTATTACGCTTTCATTAGGAAATTAAATTCACATGCACACACACAGTAAGTATATATATATATATATATATATATATATATATATATATATATATATATATATATATATATATGTAAATATGTGTGTGTGCGCATCTATATTAATGCACACATATATCATATATATAAATATATGACTTAGACATTTGACATTTACTCTACTGTTTCATATGATACATCTGACAACTGCGCAATGGCATTTATAAAAATGCATCATTTATTACTTTTGATTTGTAACTACCAGTAGATAAAGAACTCAAATCTTTTAATATATGATAATGTAAAAACAATCAGAAATGTGCTTTGAAGACTCCATTAAAGCTAACATATATTCAACTTCCATTAGCAAATTAAATTCATATGCACACACTACATATGTATATATATATATATACACATATATGTATATGTGTGTGCATACAACACATAATACATAATGTGTAAATAAATGTTAAGGATCTGTTATTTGGAATGTATTGTGTTGTTTCTAAGACATATTTGTTGACTGACCACTGGCACATTTATGAAAAGGTGTCATTTACTGCTAATTTAGTAGTACAACTTATGATTGGTTACTACCAGTAGTAAAAAAAAAAATCCAAAATTTTTAATATACTAATTACAGTTATACACTTTTCACTATACTAATTACAGTGTAGAAAGAAAGTAAAATGTGATTTGAAGATTCAAGTGAAAGAAATATAAATATTAATCTTTCACTAAATTTAATTTACAAATATAATATAGCAAGAAAAATGAAAGTAACAATAAACCATACAATGAATTATAAATAAATTTAATGCCACATTATAATTTAATATAAATAAATTTAATGATTCATTATAGCTAATATTGATTAGATAGTTTAAAAATTATTTCATAGATGAAACTAATTGTATGTTGTTTACAAAAAATTAAAATGTATTCAACTGTTTAAAAGGGAATGTTTAAATTTGTAAACAAAATATTGTTTAACGTGATATGAGCTTGAGGGAAAAATTTTCACATATTCGAGGACAAGCATTCTTCCACAAATTCTATTCTAAAAAGCAAATATTTAAAACTGAATTTATTGTTGTATTGTAAACATGATACCCTACAGATATATATATTTTTTCACAACAAGATAGAAATTTCAGTCACTACTGGTTTATTTATATCTTATACTTTGTTATTTAATGGTTACATACTAAAGTCTTTTGTATCATTTTAGCTTTTCAACTGAAAGTTTTATTTAAAAGATAAAAACAAACAATACAATCAACACACACTTATTTTGTACCACACACACTATATTATATATGTGTGTAGAAAAAGATATATGTATATGAAGAAGTATTTATATGTAATAGTTATCCTTTATTGAAGTTTTTTAACTGGAAGTTTTGTTTAAAAGAAAAAAGAAACAATTTAATAAACACACACACACACACACACATATATATATATATATATATATATATATATATATATATATATATATATATATATATATATATATATATATCTGTGTGTGTGTTTGTGTAGAAAAAGATATATGTATATGAAGAAGTATGTATATCTAATAGTTATTTTTATTTAAGTTTTTACACTGGAAGTTTTGTTTAAAAGAAAAAACAAACAATTTAAACAACACACATATATGTATATATGAAGAAGTATGTATATGTAATAGTCATTTATTTAATTAATTTATATAATAAATTACTAAAGATATGTTTTTATATTACTTTAAACTTATATCCTTTAACAAAATAAGTTAATTTTTAACCAATATAAACATTACTTGTACCGCATTATTTCGACTAAAAGCGAATAATTCCTAGTAATCCTTTTATTTTGATTATGAAAAATTCATTTTTATTTTTACTGCCGAAGTTTATCAACTCCGTCGCAGCAATTTTAATCATCCTAAAACATCGGATAAATTCCATTTCAGAAAAATCAAATGGATTTTGATGGTCTCTCAATCGCTAACTGATTTTTTCCAAATATCATCTGAGAATTCTACGCGCCACAATAAGTTCCGCCATCTTTATTTACGTTCTCAAGTACTTGTGGAAGCTTGTGGGAGCTCCCCGAGGTCCCGCAAAATTTAGAGCAACTTCCACAACTTTGTGGAGCGGACTCCTGAAAATGTTCCAGTCAGGATCCAAATTTCAGAAAGTTGCGGCCACAAGACCCCACGTGACCTAGTTGTGGACGCAACGTTCCAGTCAGGATCCGGCCCTAAAGATTACTATTACAGTTATAAATTAGTCCAAAATTTGAAGTTGCGAATTGTGATGTGCTTTTTATTTGCTGATGAATTTCATTTTGACATAACAGTTCATTTCTCAACTCCACTTCCATTTGTTGTCTGCGTGTTGATAGATGAAGTAATAATGTTTGTGCTGTCTGAGATCGAAATAATCGTATGAATAATGCATTTAAATTCGTAGATTAGTTGTGAATGAAAGAGAGTGCACTAATTTCTAATGAAGATGGAAGGTAAAACTGCATGTTTCATGCTGACATTGGTCTCCTATTTAGTTAATTTTGTGTGTAAATAAAGTAATATTGTGTATAGTGATCCGGCTTATTAATTTAATTATTTTCGAAATTTTTAGTTTGATTGCAATGTATTTGGCATGAACTTTCATTTACTGTTTAGAGCTTTGTGACTTTTTAATTTACTTACGATTTTTTGTGTATTTGTTTGTTGTTTTAAAAACCGTATGGAATAATATGGTTCCTCGTTTAAATGTTTAGTGTAATCTTTAGTAATGTATTGTACTTTATATAAATTTTTGTCATGTTAATTTACCTTTGTATTCAATGTGCTTAGAAAAATTAAAGTATAATTGGGATTGATCGTTCGGTAGAATTGTGTCATTATTATTATTATTATTATTATTATTTTTTACTTGTAATCCGTGCAATTTCCTTTAACTAGATTATAACTCAATTCGCAGTAAGCATGTAGTAAAGTGATTTTTATT
>JAGEOH010001795.1:5000-12374 GCA_032207245.1 Pardosa pseudoannulata | reverse complement strand
TAAGCTATTTATTTATTATACTATTTGCTTAACTGTTTATTTATTATACTGTTTGTTAAGCTATTTATTTATTATGCTGTTTATTAAGCTATTTATTTATTAAACTGCTTATTATACTATTTTTTATTATGCTATTTATTTTACTGTTTATTTATTATACTGTTTGTTAAGCTATATATTTATTATATAATTTTTAAGTTATTTATATATTATACAATTTATTAAGATGTTTATTTATTATACTATTTGTTAAGCTATTTATTTATTATACTGTTTGTTAAGCTATTTATTTAATATGCTGTTTATTAAGCTATTTATTTATTATACTGCTTATTATACTACTTTTATTATGCTATTTATTATACTGTTTGTTAAGCTATATATTTATTATATAATTTTGAAGTTATTTATATATTATACAATTTATTAAGCTATTTATTTATTATACTATTTGTTAAGCTATTTTATTTATTGTACTATTTGTTAAACTTTTTATTTATTGTTCTATTTTAAGGATAGTTATTTATTGTTCTGACAATATAATTAAATTTTAAAAAGTATTATATTCACGCTGTACAAGGGGAGGGTTTTATCAGTTTAACTACCTCTCAAACCCTCCTAAATTTCTGCGCTTCTAAGAAATGTCGAGAAACATTTTATATATATTTTACATTCATAAGGTTCATAGATAACATTTATAAACTAACTAGCACGTTTGCCCGTGTTTTGCTACGATGAACTTATATTTACTTTTAAATAAAGATTTTTTTTCGTGCATAACTCTCTAAATTCGTCATAGTTCAGTTCGAGTCATTGGCATATTTATATATTTCTATTATAAGCGTATTATAACAGTATTCTATTTTCATACTACGGTATTCGTAGATAGCAACGTTAATAGATCTTGCCATATTACGTGGTAGAATAGGAAGCAGAGGTTTTGACAACAATAGTACTAATTTTTTTGGTAGTAATAAAATGTTTTCCAAAATTAAGGAAATTTATGACAAACCCCATAGTTTTGTATGAAACAGAAAAGCACATTCATATGAATATGAAGATAACTATATAAAATGATAGGTTTTTATTTACCCATGAGAGTCACTGAAATTTGTACTTTTTGTTGTTAAAATATTGTTGATAAACATTTCATTGTAACGTAAACATTAACTAAGAATTAAAATAAGTTCTCATATAAAAATGCTATAATTTGCGTCACATAGAAATGAAAGTGAATCACTTTATATCTCAATTTCCAGGTCAAATCGAATTGATACTAAGCAGACGATGTTTAAATAATATAAAATAAGAAATGAATAAATGAAATATTTAAAGGAATGACGTCATAATGATAGAAAAATATCATTTTCACCTATTTATTATGTGATAAATTGAAAATTTTAATCTTCTGCTTTTAACCGAGGAAAACTGCGTTTAAAACAATTACTTGGGATGACGTCACATTGCTAGAAATATTGCTTCTTTCACTTAGTTATGATGCGATAAATTAAAAAATTAATCGTTTGCGTTTAACCGGGGAAAATAATGCTTGGAATAATGACACGAAATGATAGAAAAAAGGGGAAGGAATGGATTTCGAACGTTAAAAATTTACAAAAACCTTCCCAGGGATATACCAAAGAATTTCCCAAATTTTCACGGCGATTGGATGCATGGTTTTTGAGTCTATTGAGTACAGACAGACAGACAGACAAGCATTCATTTTTATATATATAGATTTCATCAAATTCCACAGAATTTATGTTCGTGACCTTCAAAGTTAAGCACCGCATTATAATCGAAGTTCAAAGAGTAATACTTATTTATTTAAATCCCGTTTAACACATTGTAATGCGGTACACGTACTGGTACATTTTCTGACGATGATACTTGAGCGCTAGTCATATACTAGTACGGGAAAGTGTAACAACATGGTTTATTTTTGGGTACAAAAATTGATGGAAAATTAATCGTTTTATATAGCTTTTCCAACACTTCAAAAAAAATTCAGAGTCGTCAGAGGTTTGATGAAGTTTTTAGGATTTCAATAAAATTTACACTTCGAAGGTTAAATTAAAATTTTATTTATAAAAAATTAAACATGTATCGACTTAATACAAAATTAAACAAGCTAGTCACCTGCAGCGTTAGCTAGGATGCTCTCAGCTAACCACGCTGCATAGGCTTAAATACACACATGTGGCAGATTTACATGAAGGTTTCAGTCACGGTTTAAGTTGACTGAAACGTAAACGCATCGGATGAATAATTAGGTGATGTAAGAAGAAAACTATTTTTTTTTTATTTCCTAACAAAAATAACGGTATGTACATTAAAACGAAGCCGAATATTTCTTGTCTACTACATAGATTCCGGAAAATTTAAGACATAAAAACTAGTTTTTACATTATGAATGTGACTGATATAAAATTAAAATAATTTTCGATCTCTTGATATTTAAATAGATAAAATAGAAATCTATTTTATCCGCTGTTTTAAGTTTTTTTTAATTATAGTTCTTACGCAATTTTTCGATATTAGCACATTATATTTTCATAGAAAAGTTTTACACAAATTTTATTTTATCCGCTGTTTGACATCTTTTAAAAAAATTTTATTGTTTTTACGTAATGTTTTCGATATTAGCACATTACGTTTTTCATACAAAAACTTTCACTAAATTTTGTTCATACATTGGTACTAAAATTATCTTTTTCGTTTTTAGTGCAAATTTGATATTTAATTGTTATATTTGAGTACTCAACGCGATTTGTTAATCGCGTAACCCATCATAGTAAATAACTATTTTCCTATAGAATTTCCTAATGAAATTTTTCTATATCAACGCATTACGGTTTTAATAGAATATTTTCCCTCAATTTCTCTTCATGCGCTGTTTTAAATTTTTGTTAAAATTTTTTTATGTTCTTACGCATTTTTTCGATATCAGTGCATTACGTTTTCATACAGAAGCTTTTCTCTCAGTTTTATATCATGCGCTATTTTATAATTATATTTACATTTTAGTACTTATAATATATAATTGTTATACTTTGAATACTCTGCTATTAATTTAGTCGCATAACCCATCATAATAATTTTCTTTTTCTATAAAATCTCCTAATGTAATTTTCTGTAAAGAGAATTTTGCTCAATTTCTATTTATGCTGGTTTTTAAATATATTTTCCTTTTTAGTGCTAATTTGATGTTTAATTGTTATATTTGATTACTCAGAGCAATTTTAATCGTATAACCCATCATAATAACTGGCGCTTTTTCTATAAAATTTCCTAATGCAATTTTTTTTATATCAGCGCATTACGATTTCATATAGGAGCTTTTCCCTCAATTTATCTTTCATACGCTGTTTTAATTTTTTAAATATGTTACTGATTTTAGACAATTTTTCGATATTAGCGCATTACGATTTTCATAAAAAAGCTTTTCAGTCAATGCTTGCTATTTCATGCAGTGTTTTAAAATTATATTTTACTTTTAGTGCTAATTTGATGTTTAATTGTTATACTTTGAATACTCAATGTTAATTTTTTTAGTCTCATAAACATAATTACTGTCTCTTCTCCTATAGAATATCTTAATGCAATTTTTTTGTTTATTAGCGCATTACGATTGTCAGATAGGAGCTTTTCACTCAATTTCAGTTTCATGCGCTGATTTCTTTTTAAAGATTTTTATTGACTTTACGCATTTTCCGATATCAGGGCATTATGTTTTTCCTACAAAAGCTTTTCACTCAATTTCTAATTTATCCCCTTTTTAACAAATCATATTTTTCTTTTTAACTGGCGTAATAACTGGCTCTTATTCTACAGAATTTCCTAATGTAATATTTCTATATCAGCCCATCACGATCATGTAGGAGCTTTTCACTGAACTTCTCTTTCATGCTCTGGTTTAATTTTTTTTAAATTTTTATTTTTTACGCAATTTTTTCGATATCAGCGCAATATGATTTTCATAAAAAAAACTTCTCACTTAATTTTCTATTTCATCCGCTGTTTAAAATTACACTTTCCTTTTTAGTGCTAATTTGATTTTTATTTGTCATACTTTAATGCTCAATGCTATATTTTTAGTCGCGTAACCCATCAAAATAACTGCCTCATTTTCTATAGAATTTCCCAATGCAATATTTCTATATCACGCGTTACGATTTTCATATAGGAGCTTTTCACTCAATTTCTGTTTCATGAGCAATTTTAAATTTTGTTAAACATTTTTATTGTTCTTTCACATATTTTCGATATTAGCTTATTACGTTTTCCTACAGAAGCTTTTCACTCAATTACATTTTCACTTTTAGTGCTAATTTGGTTCTTAATTGTTATAAACTTCGAATACTCTGCTAAATTTTTTACTAGTATAACCCATCATAATAACTGCCTCTTCTCCTAAGAATATCCTTATGCAATTTTTTCTATATCAGGGAATTACGATTTTGTATATGAAAATCGTAAAAGCTCCTGTATGGAGCTTTTCACTCAACTTCTCTTTCATGTGTTTGTTTTAATTTTTTTTTCGGTATTTTTTAATTTTTTAATTTTATTCAGTATTATTCGGCGTGTTACGTTCCCATATAGAAGCTTTTCACTCAGTTACATTTTCCTTTTTAGTGCTAATTTTATACTTTTGATACTTTTGATACTTTTTTTGTACTTTGACTACTTAATGCTTTTTTTAGTTGTGTAACCCGACATAATAACTGATTCTTATTCTATAGAAATTTCCTAATGAAATTTTTTCTATATCAGCTTATTACGATATTCATATAGGAGCTTTTCACCCAAGTTATCTTTCATTCGCTGTTTTAATTTTCTTTTTAAGTTTTATTGTTTTTATTTGATTTTTTCGATATTCGCGAATTACTTTTCATATAGAAGATTTTCACTCAATTACATTTTTACTTACACTCAATTACAATACTTTTTAGTGCTAAATTTGGTGCTTAATTGTTATAGTTTGAATACTCAATCTATTTATAGTCTCGTAACGCATCATAATAACTGTCTTTTATTTTATAGAATCGCCTAATGTAATTTTCTATATCAGTGCATTACGATTTTCATATAGCAGCTTTTCCCTCAACTTCTCTTTCATGCGCTGTTTAATTTTTTTTTAAATTTTATTGTTTTTACTCAATTTTTCGATATTAGGCATTACGATTTTCGCAAAAGAGCTTTTTACTCAGTTTCTATATCATGCGCTATTTTATAATTATATTTTACATTTATTACTAATTTGATATTTAATTTGTTATACTTTGATTACTCTGCTAATCTACTTTCAATATTTCTATATCATGCATTACGATTTTCATATAGGAACTTTTCACGCAATTTCTGTTTCAAGCGCAGTTTTTAATTTTTGTTAAAAACTTAAATTTTCTTTCACATATTTTCGATATTAGCTTATTACGTTTTCATACAGAAGCTTTTCACTTAATAACATTTTTATTTTAGTGCTAATTTTGGTGCTTAATTGTTATACTTTGAATACTCTGCTAATTGTTTAGTTGCATAGCCCATCATAAAAACTGGCTCTATTTCTATAAAATTTCCTAATGCAATTTTTCTATATCAGTGCATTACGATTTTATAGGAACTTTTCACCCCAATTTCTCTTTCATGCGCTGTTTATACTATTTTCTAAATTTTTAATTTTTTGACATACACTCTTTTTTCGATATCAGCGCAATTTGTTTTTCATACAAAGCTTTTCACTCAGTTACATTTTCCTTTAGTGCAATTTGATGCTTAATTTTTATACTATTGACTACTCGATGCTATTTTTATTGTAGAGCATAACCCATTATATTAACCGACACTTATTCTATAGAATCTCTCTAATGCAATTTTTCTATATCAGAGCATTACCATTTTCGGATAGGAGCTTTACACTCAATTCCTTTCATGTGTCTTTTAATAATTTTTTTTAAAAATTTTTTTTTAATTTTTAATTTATATATTTCGATATATTTTTTAAATTAAAATATTTTTATTTTATACAATTAATATAATTATATATATATTTTATTTATATATATATATATATATATATATTATTATATTTTACATTTTATTAAATATTGATATTATAATATACATTTTTAATACTCTGATATATAAAATATATTATATTTTATATAACAAAATAAAATAACTGCCTGTATCTTTCTATAAAATTTCCTAATGTAATTTTTTGTATATCAGAGCATTACGAATTTTAATAAAAGATTTTGCTCAATTTCTTATTCATACGCTGTTTTTAAATTACATTTTCTTTTTTAGTGTTAATTTGATGTTTAATTGTTATACTTTGAATACTGAATGCTATTATAGTGGAGTATGCATTAGATATTTAGAAAATTAAGATAAAATATATATATTAATAATTATGAATTACATTAGGAGATTTATTTAAATTTATGTTATTGATATGTTTACTAAATTTTTTATAAATTATATTTTAATTTTTTATATATCAGTTCATTTTTTTTTATATTCATACAAATTTTTTATTTTTTCATAAAATATAAATTATTAATTACTTAATTGATACTCTGCATATAAAAGCTATTTTTTGAGTTGTATAATCATCATAATAACTTATATTGCAATATTACAGAATAATGCATTTTCTATCAAATAGCATTATGATTTTCATATAAGGAGCTTTTACTCAATCCTTTCTTTCGTGAGCTGTTTTAATTTTTTAAAATTTTTTATTGTTTTTACGCAATTTACGATATCAGCGCAATGTGATTTTCATAAAAAAGGTTCTCGCTTAATACTATTTCATGCGATGTTCTAAAATTTATTAAAAATTTTTATTTTTCTTAGCATATTTTCAACATTAGCGTATTACGTTTTCATATAGAATATTTTTCACTAATTACATTCATTTCTATGCTAATTTGGTGCTTAATTGTTATACTTTGAATATCGCTCTCCTATTTTTTTACTTGTATCCCATAATAACTGCCTCTTTCTCCTATAGAATCTCCTAATGCAATTTTTCTAAATCATAGCATTATATGCCATCATACGTATTTATAACAGTCGCTTTTCATTATCACTCTATCTATTTGTTCATAACTAATTTAACTATTTTTTAATTTTTGTAAAAAAAATACCCAATTTTCGATATCAGCGCAATTGAATTTTTCAATAAAAGAATTTTACTCAATTTCTTTTTCATATTTTTTAAAATTTTAGTTTACTTTTTAGTGCTAATTTGAGTTTAATTGTTATACTTTCAGTACTCAAAATTTTTTAGTCATAACAAATAATAATTGCTTTTTATTCTATAGAATATCCTAATGCAATTTTCTATATCAGTGCATTCAACAATTT
>JAGEOH010001794.1:10000-12379 GCA_032207245.1 Pardosa pseudoannulata | reverse complement strand
TGTTCTCACACAAGTACACCCAACAACGCTGACAACAAGAATTTTCCCACAACAAAAACAACTTACTAAGCGAATTGACTGCAATATCAGCAAAACACAAACACATGTTCCGCCAACACCTGGGAAATTGCTGTATAGACAGAAAGTTTACAGTTTTATGACAGAAAGGAATGTTAAGTGGAAAATACTTCGTTGATTAAACCATTTAGAGGCTGATAAAGATATTTAGATGAATTAAAATGGAAGAGAGGAGGTTTTTGAAGAAATATTAAAGTTAAATAATTTTGATATATTACAGATCCCCCCCGAAAAAAGAGAAAATCGTCTCGCTGATGGGTGACATTTTCACAACTTATAATAGTACAAATATATGATTATCAAAATTTTTTACAAGAAATTGTAACATTAAACGAATAAATTTAGTGTAGAAGAGTCAGAACTGTCTTTCTAGTGTGTCAGAATTGGAGACATCAGGGTTACAGAGTCAGAAGCTTGGTCTGTAACTCATCATAAGTAATTCCACACCATCACATCAAAATTTAAATCTATCAAGTTATACCGTTCCTCTGACTCTCCTGCACCATCACAAAATCTCTATACAGAATCAATATATAAACAACTAAACAATGAAAAGATAATATACAATGAATATAAACAAAAACAAAATAATACACGCAAATGAAGGTTTACAGTAAACAAGTATTTAAGAAAGTTTATCATTATGAAATTCAATATTTTTCCTAAGCAAAACTTAACTCAAAATGTTCAAATTATGCTTTATTAAAATTTTACTGAAATAAACTTTGGAGAAGGAAAATGGCTGTCCTCTGTGGTGACCAACGTGAAAAATTGTTAGTGACCCCGAGGGTGCTCACACAAAACGACAAAAGGTTCATCCCTCTGTGGGAGGCGACTACCTATTGCTTTTATGACAGGGCTCTCCAACGTTATGACATTATATTTGTGAACAACATTTTGAAACTTTTTTTTTCTCTACCAAAGATCAGAGGTATGCGGGTAACAGTTTCCCACATCTTGATCAGCTACAAACGTTACTCATCTTCAGTGTGAAAAACCGAAACACAATAATCAGATTGAACTTCAAAAATATCTCGGAGAGTGGAAGGGGCTTGCCTCGAAGGCGATGACGGAATGACCGTTCATGACCTAGAGGAAGCTGAAGAGCAAAAACGACAAAGGACTCGCCTAAGCTATCCCTTGACTTTGCAGAGGGTCTCTCCGGAGTTAAATATTAGAAAAAAATTAATTCCACACTGAAAATCAAACTGAACTACTCTTCGAAACATTGTTCATTTGTAAGTTTTAACTATCCTGTATTTAATTCACATTAGGAATTTAGACGTAAAAACTGCATTATCTCTTAAATTTCAATCAAATTTTCATACTTAAAATGAAAACATTACCTATTCTATGAAAATTCTCCTAATTAATCAAATTAGATATTCCTTGTATTGTAAACATTCACTTACTATTTTTGAAATAACACACCATGAATTCAGAGAATAAAAACACATTTATAGTTATTATGAGAAACTACGAATATAAAAATGTAAAAATATAAAATACTTGAACACTTTAAATCAAATAATTTTTGCAATTCACTTTTAGAAAGCAGGATCTCAAAGTTACTATGTCCAAAATTTATATTATCGAGATTCTCAAAAACATATGTTTAGAAATAATAGTAAAATATGAAAGTCATAAAAATATTTCAAACTGATTATTTTTTAGATTCACTGCAATTATAAAAAACTCAAAAAACGATGAATTGCAAATTGGCTAAATATAAAAATTGAATACTATAATAAAATATAAAAAACACAGATATCTAGAATCGTCAAGTTCGTAATCATCAGAGCAGTCCTTCAAATCAAACCCGTAATCCCAAAACACACTCAACAAAAGTATCAAAACAACAATTCAACTGACGAGTGTCAACACATCTGTTTACTACTGTATAAATCCCGTTCGCAATTGTACAGTCAAAACAACTCTTACATTTTACGTCCCAACATCACATGAAAGCATTTTAAAAACTCCTGTAATTCAGGTCGAACCGAAACTGCCACGTCATGATAATTTAGAGGTCACAATCAAAATTTTCAATGTTCAAGTGCTTTTTCGCTTTCCAATGTCTCTATTGACCAAGGTCACAGACACTCCATTCGTTGGACTGAAAGTTTTTCATTATCTCGTGCTATCGAATTTTAATAACTTTATTTACTTCGTTCTTAAAAAATCGCACATCACAAAATACTATTTAAATTCACCTAAAATCAAAATTTTAAATTCCTAACCAAATTATTAAATTAACCTGGGAGTTAACACACAAAATTTTCAAACCACATTTAAAAATAA
>JAGEOH010001793.1:0-7500 GCA_032207245.1 Pardosa pseudoannulata | reverse complement strand
AAGATTTTCTCAAAAAAAAAATCTTAAGAAAATCTTAAGTTATTTGGCCCACATCTTAAGCCTAAAATCTTAAGATTTTCTTAAGAATATAATCTGCAGAAAATCTTAAAATAATCTGCAGAAAATCTTAAGAAAATAATCTGCAGAAAATCTTAAGAATATAATCTGAAAATTTTCTCTAAATGTAGGCTTATGTGGGCCAAATAACTTAAGATATTCTTAAGATTTCTTTTTTGAGAAAATTTTGAGATAATTGGATATATTCTAATACTTACAAGATTTTCTGAAGAATTATAGAAATTAAATAAAATCAAATATTCTTATGATATTCTGAAGAATAAAAACTTGAATTGTAGAAAAATGCTTTAAAGCGTTTTAAAACTTCTTTTCAATGTGGAAATAAAGATTTTAAAACAATTTTTTCCTTGCCTTTTCCTGCTCACAATTATCTTTTTTTTTTTTTTTTTTTTTTTTTTTTTTTTTTTTTTTTTAATAAAAGTATTAGTATGAAAGCCATGTGATAAAAATATAATTTTCTATAATATCTGTTTACTGCAAATAGTATTTTCATTTGATTGCTGTTGTAATATTTATTATAATGTATATTAACAATTAACAAATTTTATTAAATATTTTTTTTCTTTATAACAAAAAGAAAAAATAAAATATATGTTATGATGTCAGTTCATACTATTTATAGAATTATAGAAATTGGATACATTAAAATATTCTTAAGATATCCTGAAGAAGTATAGAAATTGGACACATTCAAATATTCTTAAAATATTGAGAATTACAAAAATTTGGAATTTTGAAAAAATGTTTTTTTCCTGTGGAAAAGCTTTAAAACTGCTTTTTTATGCATTTTCCTCCCTTGTATATAATCATTAAATTTTTATAATAGTATTAATAGCTAAGTCATTTCATAATAAAGCAATTTTCTATATATGTCAACTGCAAATACAGTATGTGTTTTCATTTGATTGCTATTGGTATCTTTATTAATATATAATATAAATTGCATACCAGCTTCAATTTAAAAATCTTTAATTTTCTTTTTCTTATTTTAAATTTTCAGTTCACATCATTATACACTTAAACAGTAAAATTGGAAAATGTAATAAAGGTATTCAGGAATTTTGCTTATCATTAATGCAACATTACTCAAAAATTACTTAGAATAAAACCAATACAGACTTGTAATAACTAAATCTGCATAACTCTGATGTTGTGTTAGTACACACTTTTATTTTATCCTGTTAGCGGAATAAATAGCTCACTATTTTTGTTACTATACCATGCCGATATATTGAATGTACTAACAGTAAAATTAAAAAATGCAATAATCTATTCAGGAAGTTTACTTATTCGTAATCCAAAATTACTCAAAAATTACTGAGAATAAATCTAATATAGAGTTATAATAACTAAATCCACATTACTCTGATATGTTAAAAGGCAATTCTTTTGTATCCTCTTAATAGAATAAATAACTCACTATTTTTATTATATCATGTAGGGATACATTATAATATACAAACAGTAAAATTTAAAAATGCAATACTCTATTCAGAAAGTTTACTTATTCGTAATGTAGCATTACTTAAAAATTTCTTAAAATAAAACCAATACAGAATTGTAATAACTAAATCCACATTACTCTGATATTGTGTTAATAGGCAATTGTTTTGTATCCTCTTAATAGAATAAATAACTCACTATTTTTATTATATTATGTAGGGATACATTATAATATACAAACAGTAAAATTAAAAAATGCAATACTCTATTCAGAAAGTTTACTTATTCGTAATGTAGCGTTACTTAAAAATTTCTTAAAACCAATACAGAATTTAATAACTAAATCCACATTACTCTGATATTGTGTTAATAGGCAATTGTTTTGTATCCTCTTAATAGAATAAATAACTCACTATTTTTATTATATTATGTAGGGATACATTATAATATACAAACAGTAAAATTAAAAAATGCAATACTCTATTCAGAAAGTTTACTTATTCGTAATGTAGCATTACTTAAAAATTTCTTAAAACCAATACAGAATTGTAATAACTAAATCCACATTACTCTGATATTGTGTTAATTGGCAATTCTTTTGTATCCTGTTAATAAAATAGAATAAATAACTCACTATATTATATCATATAGGGATACATTATAATATACAAACAGTGCTAATATAAAATGCAATAAGTCTATTCAGAAAGTTTATTTGTAATGTAGCATTACTCACAAATTTCTTAAAATAAAACCAATACAGAATTGTAATTAAATCTGAATTACTGTGATGTGTGAGTAAGCACTTTTTATTTCACCCTGTTACTAGAATAAATGGTTCACTATTTTTGTTTTATACTAGGCATACATTACATGTTTTATACATTATAATATACAAAGAGTAAAATTCAAAAAATCTACTCAGGAAGATACTTTTTTTTTCCTGTTCACTGAGTATGAACATTAAATATTTATTATCACTTATCATAGTCTAAGTAAGCAGAAGAATAACCAAATATATCACTTACCTTTTAATTAATGAAGGAAACTTTACAAATTTAAAATAAAACAAAAAACTCAATGTTTACTTTAAAACACACTTTATTTAACAATTTCAATTGTGTTTGCGGAATGTGAACTATTATTACTTAACACATTTTTGTGTTCTACCGCCAGAGGTATCATTTGAATTTTGTGAATATTGTGACCATGAACCTATTTTATGTGCACCGACAAGCATATGAATATAAGTCTTATGTCATCTCAGGCATCTAACCAAGATAGGACAGAACTGACACCACCTTCTTAGCACACAAAAAATTCAGCAGATTCATTTCTTGAATTTGCTGCAGTATTCTGAAATTCATGGCAGTATTTATATATTTCACAATCAATAACAATATATGCTTGAATGTCGAAATTTACACAATCAGTTGTGTCTTCTTTTCTGCAATATCCTATCGTATGAAACTCATATGCCTATAATTTATTACATTTTGAATCAAAAATCTTATGATGTGATTTTACAGCTTCTTGTGGTTTTTGCTACACATTGAATTTAATAACCTTTTTTTTTTTTGCTCAACAGATTGCTATGCCAGCAACATTAAACTGCAAATGCAAAAGTATCAGATTATTTCAATATCTAATACTTTGCTGTTATAACTGATAGGCAACTAATACAGTCATTTATAGATAAGTAACAATTTCCATCCATTGTCACACCACTTACCAACCTGTCATCACATTGAAACTTCACTAGCTGTATTCATCCTGCTGTCTTTAGTAGCATTTTTTATATTTTTTTCTTCTAAGAATTACTTTACTAAGTAGGAATAATTTCAACATGCAGCATAGTTGTTTTTCCTCTTGTGTATACTTTTTCTATTAATATTCCATACACAGTAATTGTTTATATGATCACACAACCTTCAATACATTTATTGCCTTCCTTTTCAGTTGAGAAAAATTCTTTATAAAATTTGCAAAAGTTGCACTAAAACCACACTATCTCCCCCACATATACCGAATATCGTATCTTCTGATAGGCCTAATCCACTTTTGTAGCTGTGGAAATAGTTGAAAAACATTAATGTTCGAATATTGAAGATACGGTTTCTAAATAGTTCAGAATTACATTCAATAAAAGATTCAAGACAATGCCAGCTTAGTAGAATCAGCTTTTGAAGAATTAGCAGTAATAGTAATTTGAATTCAGATCAAACTACTGAGTTTGATATTGTATTATGATTGATCATACAACTCAATCGACATGATTGTATGCCGATTTCCATAAAATTTCCTCCTTTATGAAGGGTATTTTTTTTTCTAAGGGAGATATGGAGATCTATGTTCGATTTTAATACCACAGAATAAGATTTTAAGTAAAAATTTCGTTGCAAAATGCAAGAAAAAAATAAGGAAATCACCAAGCCAAATACGATCGTTACACACGTGGCGCGATGTAAACAAACGCTAGACTGAATGGCGATTCAAGGATAACGATGCTGCAATTCTATAAAGAAATTGATTGTAAATGTGCAAAAAAAGTAAAGACACATACACAGATTAGATCTAGCACACATTAGATTATTAGACATTAGATTACACATTAGATTATTAAAAATAAAATAAAATAAAATCAGAATTAGGATTAAAACTAACATATCAGTACACTTTTTTTTAAACATTAGTTAGGATATTTCAGTCTTAAATAAATGAACTTAGTAAAAAGTTAAAGCACATTGATTTAAAATTGATTAAATTATTCTATAATATATTTAGAAAAGAGGAATAGTAAATTAATATAAATATAATTTAGAGGAATTTTCATTAATATATATATATACTTATGTTTTTAAATAAGTAATGAAAAAATGGATAATAAAATAAACATGTATGTTAAAACACATGATACCACAATGATTTATGTGAAATAATTTTAAGCAAAATAAAATATTTTATTCATTTTTCAATATCTGATTATTTTATATTTTTGGGGGAAAAATATTAAAAAGTTTTAATTACTATCATTTTAAAATATCTTATTACAAAGTTTGAGTTTCAATTAAAAAAAAAGAAATACTGTAATTTGCATAATTACTGATAATAACACAGTATTTTGCAAAAAAAAAAAAAAAAAAAAAAATTTAAGTTCTATCTTTTAACACCTTAAAACCACTTATTAAGTTATGACTGATAATTTTCTGAAGAATATCTCAAATTATTTGTATCTCTGAAAAAATTCTTATTAGTTATTAACTTATTTTAAAGATAAAGTTACTCTGCAAATTGTCTTAACATTTTCTTATGAATATCTTCAGATACATGTCATTCACCTTAACATCTTCAAAATATCTGAACAAATTCTTAAGATAATCTTAAGAAAAATTAAATCTCAAAAAAATCTTCACTTTTCTGAAGATTTTCTTAAGAAAATGGCACTTTCTTAAGAAAATCTTCAGATTATTTCTAGTAGGGTAGATCCACAAAACATACCCATAAAATGACATCTAATCTTACACATCAATATAAAGCGGATCAACACCAACAACTCATAAAGGTGGCTGGAAGGCCGTGGGGTATCCCCGGCAAATTGCTAAAATTGTATAAACTGTAACCTAAAGCAGCATATTATACGAAGCGGGCATTTGGAAAAGTCAATACGTCAAAAAGAGTGTCTGCTATGCATTCAAAACCCCTTTTTACTCAAAATTGCAAACGTACACAAGAAAATCAATCAATCAAGCTCCAACCGGGCCCATATAGCCGTAAGGCCCTCCAGGCTGATTCCGGCAGCTGTGGGCAGATAGCAAGTATTGGGCACCCCACTCCACACTTAGCTCGTCGAAGTGCCCGACCCGCGCCCGTCGCGCCGCAGGCTCTACTCACTATACAGGACAGAAAACGTTGCACTATACAGGACAGGAAACCTAAGGGGCCGAAAGAGAGAAATAGGAAAATTTAGAGAGGCGACAGTCGTAATCCTGGGCCTCGGGACCATCACTCAAAGAGTCATTGTGACGGAACTTTGGCCCACCATGCGGGTCTTGCGTACACAAGACAACTTCCAACTCAGCAATCTGTGCTAACAGATGTACCCCCACTTTCTATAACGGTTACCAAAGCAGCCAAGTCCTATGCCTTATTTCGGCTAGAAAGGCAAATTAAATTCGGCGAGGAAACTTTCTCCCCGCGGATGTAAACCGCAAATTAAACACCATCTAGCAGGCTGCACTTTCTGCTTGAGAGAAAAGTAGGTTGAGGCAAAAGGCCCCTGTCTTCTTTACTGATGGTTCGAAAACTAATGAGGATGTCGGAGCCGTATTTATCTTCTTTCAGGGCACTATAGCCTGCTACAGGCCAAGGCCGCCCTAATATTTGTTTCCACCTGGATTCCATAGAAAGCCATCCATAGAAAGGCTCCTCCAGTTTCCTTTATTAACATGATTCAAGTCCCTCTCCATGGATTCAAGCCACCTAATTGGTAGTCTTCCTCGTCTTCTGTTTCCCATGGGATTAGTAATAGCGAGTTTTTCTATTGGGTTTACTGCATTTAGAGTGATATAAAAAGTGAAAGCATTCCATTAATGGTTGTAATCTTTAAACTGGTCAGCCCCAATCTTCTAAATAGAACTGAATGCTATTTCAGAAGCGTTAAACTGGATTGCCCTGCAGCCTGGTCCCAGCTCTTTCCAGATTATATCCGAGAGTATATTCAGCTTTCAAGCCAATCAACGATTCCATCAAATGAATCACCAAGTTCAGGTTATTAATTCACCCTTGAAAAATCTGGAAAATCCCTTAAAAGTAGACCTCAGCTGCAGGGCCGTAACTAGGTTCATTAGGGCTCGTGACCAAAGAAACTGCACTATCACCAAATATAATGGAAGAATATATATATTTTCTTATTATATCACATATCAGAATGAACTCGCAAAATATTTTATTGGTTTTTAAAATGTTCCCAGTACATTAAGTTTTCCCCCTACTTTTTCATTATAAATACTTAACAATATTTTTGAACACCCCGAGAGTATTATTTTGCTAGTAAGCGAAACAGTTAATGTGAGGGGAGTATTTTTTATTTCTACGTTGAATTTTCATTTAAAAATTGACGCATTCCTAAATTTAAATTTGGTTTTAATAACTTTATTAAAGTAAATTTTTGAAATGGATATCCAGATTTATATTAGAAGTGTTTGATAAACATTTAGTAAGAATCTATCACAAATTGAGTCAGCGCATTTTAAAAATAAGGAGGTTCCATAAAAAATCAATTTTTAAACACATCTGATTTAGAATAAAAATTAATGTGGTTATTTTCTAATGAAAGTTAGTATACATTTAAACTAAATTATAACTCTCAATTATTATTTTAATAAAAGAGTTTTGTAACATTCACCATCCCCTTAATTTTAAATTACCTTAATTCTGAATGCTCGCTTATTTCTCCTATGTTACTGAATATGTCCGATGGTTACATTGTGGTTACACTAATTCTTTACTTGTAAGCTGACAATACAGGAATAAAAACTACTTCCAAATGAAATAAATAATACCAAGAATATAAACCTTACATCAAACAACATACGTCATATTTAGTGAAAAATTCCCATATGTTTTAAAGTAAATTTTAAGGATCTACTTTTAAATTAAGGACCTCAAGGCTAATTTTTTAAGATCAATAAATCAAGCAGCATTTAATGACTTTTTATACCTATTCAAATCTTTTTTTCCCTAAAAATTATAAATTTTGTATGCATGTGTATTTACACATATAATTGAAACTAAATACCTGTAAACTAAAGAGAAAATATTAAGGTTGGTTATTTTTTTCAATGGCTTTTTAACCAGTTTTGTTTCTAATGGTTGAATCCTCAACCCATATTGTGTCCATTTATCTTCCTTAGGGAATATTTCCGTCACTCGAGCTGTCCAGTTTCTGTATGTTTATGTTATGCCTTTCCTATATAAGTT
>JAGEOH010001792.1:0-12465 GCA_032207245.1 Pardosa pseudoannulata | reverse complement strand
GTGAGGAGTATATTTTCGCCGATATTTCGCCAAAACAATTTTCATCAGGTGATAGATTTTTTTTTTCTGGTACGGCAACTTCTGTTTGGCGGTGTAACCGGAATTCATCTTCTGTTTGGCGGTGTAACCGGAATTAGTATTTATGGTTTTTATGGTTAAGGTATTAAATGGGTATAAGGAACTATTGATGGAATTAATTCAGTATTTATTTATATTTTAATATTTCAGTATTTTAATATATTTAAATATAAATAGTCGACTAAAAGTTATAGAACTAAATCTTATCTGGGATTCCAACACACGTATTTGAATATAAAGTTAATTTGTTCCAAATTTCCCTATTCCTTGTAGAAATCAAAGGATATTTTAAATTTTCTAAATTATTATTATTATGCAAATGGATACCGTGACGAGGAATGAATAGATTATTTTTCACTTTAAAAAAATGGAAACGGTCATTCTAATCACCTTACTAATCATCTTAAATAACATATCATCTACAGGACTCAGCAATTATATTTTTTAATAATTTTAATTTTTTTTTTACTTCAGTTGAGCAATGATCTTTGGTTTCTGTTTTTATATGAGTGTTTAAGACATAAGGCTCATTAAACATATTTTAATAGTTTATTGTTTACGTTATATGATGTTTAGTTTGGTTTGGAGCGTTAGTGTATACTCTTTACTAATGAAACCAGGACCTACTGCTTAAAATAGCAATGGGTTTCCAACTTTACCGAAAATCAGCGCCCTAACCATTTGGATATTGTTCGGCCCATTATATGAGTAAGAGTCGTGAATTTTCGGTTAATTCCTATATATTTCTGGCCTATATATATATATATATATATATATATATATATATATATATATATATATATATATATATATATATATATATATATATGTATATATGTATATGTATATATATATATATATATATATATATATATATATATATATATATATATATATATATATATATATATATATGTATATATATATATATATATATATATATATATATATAAACGATTATCTAGGAAATAAAATTATGGTTACATCAATGAAAATGAAAAACTACTTCGGATGAATTTTACTCTTAGATGTTGACTGAAATATCCTTCTAATACATGATAGATATAAAGGTGATTCGAATTCGAAAATTTCCAAATTTATTAGCGTATACTTTTTCCGAAAATTTTGTAGGATATTCAGAAAAAAGCACTAGAGTACTAGATTAAACTAATTAAAAGCACTAGTTTATTTTGCCATTAAAATCCATTATAAAGTTATCCATTAATAGACATTGTATATCAATAGTGTCTACATTACTTTGAAGGTTTTCTACAACCCTTTTAAGCATAATTTTTTCAAGTGGCATTAGATTTTCGTCCTCTAATTGTCTTTTCTTATTTTTTAAAAGTTTTCTGTCTTCTCAGACATGAAATAACATGAAAAAGAAAGAAAAAAAAAAGAAATTTACACATTTGTTAAAGTCAGGAAGCGGAAACCCTTGTCTTATGTCATCTAATACAAGTTTCACCTAATACAACTGTGTTTAAGCTTGTGTCATCTAATAAAAACTTTTTTTAAGTTAGCTTTAATATTTTTCTGTAAATTTTCTAAATTGCTCTTATTTTCATTGGATTTTTATACTGTCTAAAAATTCTATCTATATTTTTATCGTATTTCATTTTTATCGGAGTTCGCAGCCGGAAGAGCGAAGCTATCGCATCTGTTCCGGGCACATCACCCATAGAGGTGCCACACTATAATGAAAATGAGATCCGAAATGATGATTTGATCCGAGTAGAAATAAGAAAATGTTGATTTTTATTTTATTGCTATAAAATTCAAAGTGTTTAAAAATTATTTTTTTTATGAATTTTTTTATTTTTTAAAATTTTAATTTAATATACTAGGAACATTGTAAGAATTAACAAAATATTTTGGGAGTTCATTCTGAATATATGACATAGAAATAAAAAATAAAAAACATGCTTATATATTTTCTCACTATATTTGGCGATAGAGGGAAAAACCAATTTTTTTGCCATGGGTGCCAAAATACATAGTTACGCACTGCTCTATTTTAATAAAATTTTATTTGACGGAAAGATTCCCGACTGAGTTTAAATCATCTAAGAGAATTTTATTTTAAATTTACCATAATCCTGAGAATTCTTGTTACTGATTCTCCAGAAAATTATTGATGTAAATCAACAGGTAATAAATTTGTAGCAACTGAAACGCCCACTCAGACTTGCTCAATTTTCTACATGTTTGCCTGTCTTTCAAACAAGGCTAGGTAAAGGCTAATATCCGTTTCTTCCGGATCGAATTTCGGAAGTAATTTTTTCATATTAGGAATCTCCCTACGAGAAGAATTTTCTAATAAAATGGGAGTCGATTCCCTGCTAGCTTCGTTAGAAAGGCGCAATTTTTGTAACTCAAATTCCCTTTCTTTTTCTAATTTTCTATTTTCCTCTAATTTCTCTTCTTCCTCTTTAACTGACTCTAAAGAGTTTAAAATGTCGCTTTCATTATAATTATCATTGAGGATAATTTTAGATTTGATTTGAAATTTCGTCATTTCTGGGCTAACTTCTACACCGAAATCAGCCGCTAATTTCAAGAGAATATCTTTTTTTTCTCGCATTAAAAATGCCATGATTCAAGTTTGAAAGTTTAAACCTTTATGATAAATATAAGATTACTTAACTATAACTTTACAATTCTAAACAAATTTTAATTATTATTTAACTTAATTCAACACAATTTAAATTCAATCAAGTTTTAAATATAAAATAAAAACATATTACACAATTAAATTTCTAATTTGAGCACTCTAGCAAGTCTTAAATAGCCAGAAAAACAAAGGATGGTACTTACAATTTGTCGTCTTCTGGGCATCCGGTTTTAACTTTGCACAGTTTATTTTAACAGTTTTAATTTCTAATAGTTCTGTTGAATCACTTAGACGAACACAAAGTCTATTAAAGTTTCTTACACAGCAGGAAGCTGAATTTCTGGCACAGGTTGTTCCTTTCTTTCTTTCTCCTTCGGCAGGATTTCTATAGTACAGCAGGGCGCTGAATTAAACACAGTACTCTTTTCCGGCAGGATTGCCTCCTTCCAGCAGGGCGCTGAATAAACTAAGACGGGATGTCTTCTTTTAAGGCAGGATTGCCTCCTTACAGCAGGGCGCTGAATAAACTGAGACTGGTGTCACTTCTTTTATGGCAGGATTGCCTCCTTCAGCAGGGCGCTGAATTAACAGATTCCTTTTCCGACAGGATTCTTTCTCCAGCAGGGCGCTGAATAACCTGAGACGGGTGTCCCTTCTTTTACGGCAGGATTGCCTTCATCAGCAGGGCGCTGAATTAACCGCTTTCCTTTCCAACAGTTTATCTATCTCTCCAGCAGGGCGCTGAATATACCGAGATGTGTGTTTCCCTTCACCGGCAGGATTGCCGCTTCAGCATGGACGCTGACCCAACGAATCTTCTTTGGCGGGAAAATCTTCAGTGGCATAACTCCGCTGCCGCTGAATTTAATTCTAGGGGGTTGGCGGTTATCTTGGCGCTTTTTGGTGGTGTATTGGGTGATGTGTATTGAAATAAGATAACCATGCTGGCAACCTTATTCATCTCGTCTACGATTGGTCCAGATATCTGTAACGTCACTTTCTCAGTGAGGAGTATATTTTCGCCGATATTTCGCCAAAACAATTTTCATCAGGTGATAGATTTTTTTTTTCTGGTACGGCAACTTCTGTTTGGCGGTGTAACCGGAATTCATCTTCTGTTTGGCGGTGTAACCGGAATTAGTATTTATGGTTTTTATGGTTAAGGTATTAAATGGGTATAAGGAACTATTGATGGAATTAATTCAGTATTTATTTATATTTTAATATTTCAGTATTTTAATATATTTAAATATAAATAGTCGACTAAAAGTTATAGAACTAAATCTTATCTGGGATTCCAACACACGTATTTGAATATAAAGTTAATTTGTTCCAAATTTCCCTATTCCTTGTAGAAATCAAAGGATATTTTAAATTTTCTAAATTATTATTATTATGCAAATGGATACCGTGACGAGGAATGAATAGATTATTTTTCACTTTAAAAAAATGGAAACGGTCATTCTAATCACCTTACTAATCATCTTAAATAACATATCATCTACAGGACTCAGCAATTATATTTTTTAATAATTTTAATTTTTTTTTTACTTCAGTTGAGCAATGATCTTTGGTTTCTGTTTTTATATGAGTGTTTAAGACATAAGGCTCATTAAACATATTTTAATAGTTTATTGTTTACGTTATATGATGTTTAGTTTGGTTTGGAGCGTTAGTGTATACTCTTTACTAATGAAACCAGGACCTACTGCTTAAAATAGCAATGGGTTTCCAACTTTACCGAAAATCAGCGCCCTAACCATTTGGATATTGTTCGGCCCATTATATGAGTAAGAGTCGTGAATTTTCGGTTAATTCCTATATATTTCTGGCCTATATATATATATATATATATATATATATATATATATATATATATATATATATATGTATATATATATATATATATATATATATGTATATGTATATATTATATATTATGATATATATATATATATAGATATATATGTATATGTATATATATATATATATATGTATATATATATATATATATATAATATATATATATATATATATATATATATATATATATATATATAAATATATATATGTATATATATATAAACGATTATCTAGGAAATAAAATTATGGTTACATCAATGAAAATGAAAAACTACTTCGGATGAATTTTACTCTTAGATGTTGACTGAAATATCCTTCTAATACATGATAGATATAAAGGTGATTCGAATTCGAAAATTTCCAAATTTATTAGCGTATACTTTTTCCGAAAATTTTGTAGGATATTCAGAAAAAAGCACTAGAGTACTAGATTAAACTAATTAAAAGCACTAGTTTATTTTGCCATTAAAATCCATTATAAAGTTATCCATTAATAGACATTGTATATCAATAGTGTCTACATTACTTTGAAGGTTTTCTACAACCCTTTTAAGCATAATTTTTTCAAGTGGCATTAGATTTTCGTCCTCTAATTGTCTTTTCTTATTTTTTAAAAGTTTTCTGTCTTCTCAGACATGAAATAACATGAAAAAGAAAGAAAAAAAAAAAAGAAATTTACACATTTGTTAAAGTCAGGAAGCGGAAACCCTTGTCTTATGTCATCTAATACAAGTTTCACCTAATACAACTGTGTTTAAGCTTGTGTCATCTAATAAAAACTTTTTTTAAGTTAGCTTTAATATTTTTCTGTAAATTTTCTAAATTGCTCTTATTTTCATTGGATTTTTATACTGTCTAAAAATTCTATCTATATTTTTATCGTATTTCATTTTTATCGGAGTTCGCAGCCGGAAGAGCGAAGCTATCGCATCTGTTCCGGGCACATCACCCATAGAGGTGCCACACTATAATGAAAATGAGATCCGAAATGATGATTTGATCCGAGTAGAAATAAGAAAATGTTGATTTTTATTTTATTGCTATAAAATTCAAAGTGTTTAAAAATTATTTTTTTTATGAATTTTTTTATTTTTTAAAATTTTAATTTAATATACTAGGAACATTGTAAGAATTAACAAAATATTTTGGGAGTTCATTCTGAATATATGACATAGAAATAAAAAATAAAAAACATGCCTTAGTTATATTTTCTCACTATATTTGGCGATAGAGGGAAAAATAATTTTTTGCCATGGGTGCCAAAATACATAGTTACGGCACTGGGCTACATTTTATGCTACGAATTTTTGACGGAAAGATTCCGGACTGAGTTTAAATCTATCTAAGAGAATTTTTTTTAACTTTACCATAATCCTGAGAATCTTGTTCTGATTCTCTTAAAATTAGTTGATGTAAATCAACAGGTAATAAAGTTAGCAACTGAAACGCCCACTCAGACTGCTCAATTTCTACATGTTTTGCCTGTCTTTCAAACAAGGCTAGGTAAAGGCTAATATCCGTTTCTTCCGGATCGAATTTCGGAAGTAATTTTTTCATATTAGGAATCTCCCTACGAGAAGAATTTTCTAATAAAATGGGAGTCGATTCCCTGCTAGCTTCGTTAGAAAGGCGCAATTTTTGTAACTCAAATTCCCTTTCTTTTTCTAATTTTCTATTTTCCTCTAATTTCTCTTCTTCCTCTTTAACTGACTCTAAAGAGTTTAAAATGTCGCTTTCATTATAATTATCATCTAGGATAATTTTAGATTTGATTTCAAATTTCGTCATTTCTGGGCTAACTTCTACACCGAAATCAGCCGCTAATTTCAAGAGAATATCTTTTCTCTCTCGCATTAAAAATGCCATGATTCAAGTTTGAATGTTTAAACCTTTATGATAAATATAAGATTACTTAACTATAAATTTACAATTCTAAACAAATTTTAATTACTTAACTTAATTCAACACAATTTAAATTCAATCAAGTTTTAAATATAAAATAAAAACATATTACACAATTAAATTTCTAATTTGAGCACTCTAGCAAGTCTTAAATAGCCAGAAAAACAAAGGAGGGTACTTACACTTTGCTGTCTTCTGGGCATCCGGTTTTTAACTTTGAACAGTTTATAACAGTTTTAATTTCATTTAGTTCCTTTAAATCACTCAGATGAACACGGAGTCTATTAAAGTTTCATACACAGCAGGAAGCTGAATTTCTGGCACAGGTTGTTCCTTTCTTTCTTTCTCCTTCGGCAGGATTTCTATAGTCCAGCAGGGCGCTGAATTAACACAGTACTCTTTTCCGGCAGGATTGCCTCCTTCCAGCAGGGCGCTGAATAAACTGAGACTGGTGTCACTTCTTTTATGGCAGGATTGCCTCCTTCAGCAGGGCGCTGAATTAACAGATTCCTTTTCCGACAGGATTCTTTCTCCAACAGGGCGCTGAATAACCTGAGACGGGTGTCTCTTCTTTTACGGCAGGATTGCCTTCATCAGCAGGGCGCTGAATTAACCGCTTTCCTTTCCAACAGGATTATCTATCTCTCCAGCAGGGCGCTGAATATACCGAGATGTGTGTCTCCCTTCACCGGCAGGATTGCCGCCTTCAGCATGGACGCTGACCCAACGAACTCTTCTTTGGCGGGAAAATCTTCAGTGGCATAACTCCGCTGCCACCACTTTAATAGCTGTGACGTAGTAAGCGAGCCGAGACAAGCTTCTTGGATTTTCTGGTTTTTATTCCAACACTCACAGCTATGTACATTATATCACTATTTACATATTTATCTACAAGGAGCATTATAAGCATTTAAACACTCCGTTACGCTAGGCGCGAACATCCTTCGAGAAAAACCAGCGTCGTTCTCCCCCGAACGCCGGGTCACCAACTTCGAACCGTCCGAGAAATACTTCCTCGGACAAAGCCCTTTTTTAGCCAATCCCGGGACCCTAGCCTCTCTCCAGTTAGGCGCTTAAATTCGCCTCCACTCCGAAGGGGGGGGGGGTAAGGATTTCCCCGCATTTCAGAAAGGAGAATTATATGTTCCAAAGACGCACCAACATTCCCGGAGAGGGGGCTAGCTTTTGGCGGGAAAATATATGGAATTAATTCAGTATTTATTTATATTTTAATATTTCAGTATTTTAATATATTTAAATATAAATAGTCGACTAAAAGTTATAGAACTAAATCTTATCTGGGATTCCAACACACGTATTTGAATATAAAGTTAATTTGTTCCAAATTTCCCTATTCCTTGTAGAAATCAAAGGATATTTTAAATTTTCTAAATTATTATTATTATGCAAATGGATACCGTGACGAGGAATGAATAGATTATTTTTCACTTTAAAAAAATGGAAACGGTCATTCTAATCACCTTACTAATCATCTTAAATAACATATCATCTACAGGACTCAGCAATTATATTTTTTAATAATTTTAATTTTTTTTTTACTTCAGTTGAGCAATGATCTTTGGTTTCTGTTTTTATATGAGTGTTTAAGACATAAGGCTCATTAAACATATTTTAATAGTTTATTGTTTACGTTATATGATGTTTAGTTTGGTTTGGAGCGTTAGTGTATACTCTTTACTAATGAAACCAGGACCTACTGCTTAAAATAGCAATGGGTTTCCAACTTTACCGAAAATCAGCGCCCTAACCATTTGGATATTGTTCGGCCCATTATATGAGTAAGAGTCGTGAATTTTCGGTTAATTCCTATATATTTCTGGCCTATATATATATATATATGTATATGTATATATATGTATATGTATATATATATATATGTATATATGTATATGTATATATATATATATATGTATATATATATATATATATATATATATATATATATATATATATATATATATATATATATATATATATAAATATATATATGTATATATATATAAACGATTATCTAGGAAATAAAATTATGGTTACATCAATGAAAATGAAAAACTACTTCGGATGAATTTTACTCTTAGATGTTGACTGAAATATCCTTCTAATACATGATAGATATAAAGGTGATTCGAATTCGAAAATTTCCAAATTTATTAGCGTATACTTTTTCCGAAAATTTTGTAGGATATTCAGAAAAAAGCACTAGAGTACTAGATTAAACTAATTAAAAGCACTAGTTTATTTTGCCATTAAAATCCATTATAAAGTTATCCATTAATAGACATTGTATATCAATAGTGTCTACATTACTTTGAAGGTTTTCTACAACCCTTTTAAGCATAATTTTTTCAAGTGGCATTAGATTTTCGTCCTCTAATTGTCTTTTCTTATTTTTTAAAAGTTTTCTGTCTTCTCAGACATGAAATAACATGAAAAAGAAAGAAAAAAAAAAAGAAATTTACACATTTGTTAAAGTCAGGAAGCGGAAACCCTTGTCTTATGTCATCTAATACAAGTTTCACCTAATACAACTGTGTTTAAGCTTGTGTCATCTAATAAAAACTTTTTTAAGTTAGCTTTAATATTTTTCTGTAAATTTTCTAAATTGCTCTTATTTTCATTGGATTTTTATACTGTCTAAAAATTCTATCTATATTTTTATCGTATTTCATTTTTATCGGAGTTCGCAGCCGGAAGAGCGAAGCTATCGCATCTGTTCCGGGCACATCACCCATAGAGGTGCCACACTATAATGAAAATGAGATCCGAAATGATGATTTGATCCGAGTAGAAATAAGAAAATGTTGATTTTTATTTTATTGCTATAAAATTCAAAGTGTTTAAAAATTATTTTTTTATGAATTTTTTTATTTTTTAAAATTTTAATTTAATATACTAGGAACATTGTAAGAATTAACAAAATATTTTGGGAGTTCATTCTGAATATATGACATAGAAATAAAAAATAAAAAACATGCTTAAAAATATTTATTTGATTTTCATAATGAAAAAACAAGTACCTAAGTATGAAATATACCAGAAGCTAAATAATTTTTACTAATAATAAACAATTACTCAAGTCTACTAATAAAAAAATGTTCAAAACTCGATTCAAATCAGAAATTTCTCAAATATCCTAATTTTTTTTAAAAAAAAAAGTCTAATATAAATGCGCATTTTAGATATAAAACTTTTAGAAGGTTTCTATCAAATTTTTAAAATTAGTTGATGTAAATCAACAGGTAATAAGTTAGCAACTGAAACGCCCACTCAGACTGCTCAATTTCTACATGTTTTGCCTGTCTTTCAAACAAGGCTAGGTAAAGGCTAATATCCGTTTCTTCCGGATCGAATTTCGGAAGTAATTTTTTCATATTAGGAATCTCCCTACGAGAAGACTTTTCTAATAATATGGGAGTCGATTCCCTGCTAGCTTCGTTAGAAAGGCGCAATTTTTGTAACTCAAATTCCCTTTCTTTTTCTAATTTTCTATTTTCCTCTAATTTCTCTTCTTCCTCTTTAACTGACTCTAAAGAGTTTAAAATGTCGCTTTCATTATAATTATCATTGAGGATAATTTTAGATTTGATTTCAAATTTCGTCATTTCTGGGCTAACTTCTACACCGAAATCAGCCGCTAATTTCAAGAGAATATCTTTTCTCTCTCGCATTAAAAATGCCATGATTCAAGTTTGAAAGTTTAAACCTTTATGATAAATATAAGATTACTTAACTATAACTTTACAATTCTAAACAAATTTTAATTATTTAACTTAATTCAACACAATTTAAATTCAATCAAGTTTTAAATATAAAATAAAAACATATTACACAATTAAATTTCTAATTTGAGCACTCTAGCAAGTCTTAAATAGCCAGAAAAACAAAGGAGGGTACTTACACTTTGCTGTCTTCTGGGCATCCGATTTTTAACTTTGCACAGTTTATAACAGTTTTAATTTCATTTAGTTCCTTTAAATCACTTAGATGAACACGGAGTCTATTAAAGTTTCATACACAGCAGGAAGCTGAATTTCTGGCACAGGTTGTTCCTTTCTTTCTTTCTCCTTCGGCAGGATTTCTATAGTACAGCAGGGCGCTGAATTAAACACAGTACTCTTTTCCGGCAGGATTGCCTCCTTCCAGCAGGGCGCTGAATAAACTGAGACTGGTGTCACTTCTTTTATGGCAGGCAGGATTGCCTCCTTCAGCAGGGCGCTGAATTAACAGATTCCTTTTCCGACAAGATTCTTTCTCCAACAGGGCGCTGAATAACCTGAGACGGGTGTCTCTTCTTTTACGGCAGGATTGCCTTCATCAGCAGGGCGCTGAATTAACCGCTTTCCTTTCCAACAGGATTATCTATCTCTCCAGCAGGGCGCTGAATATACCGAGATGTGTGTCTCCCTTCACCGGCAGGATTGCCGCCTTCAGCATGGACGCTGACCCAACGAACTCTTCTTTGGCGGGAAAATCTTCAGTGGCATAACTCCGCTGCCACCACTTTAATAGCTGTGACGTAGTAAGCGAGCCGAGACAAGCTTCTTGGATTTTCTGGTTTTTATTCCAACACTCACAGCTATGTACATTACATCACTATTTACATATTTATCTACAAGGAGCATTATAAGCATTTAAACACTCCGTTACGCTACGGCACGAACATACTTCGAGAAAAGCAAGCGTCGTTCTCCCCCGAACGCCGGCGGGTCACGAAACCTCGAACCGTCCGCGAGAATCACCTCCTCGGACAAAGCCCTTTTTTAGCCAATCCCAGGACCCCTAGCCTCTCTCCAGTAGGCGCTTAAATTCGCCTCCACTCCGAAGGGGGGGGGGGTAAGGATTTCCCCGCATTTCAGAAAGGAGAAGTATAATGTTCCAAAGACGCAACCAACATGTCCCAGAGAGAGGGCTAGCTTTTGGCGGGAAAACTATGGATATTTTACAATTTCAATATATATATATAAATATATATATATATAATTATATATATATATATATATATATTTATATATATATATATATATATATATATATATATATATATATATATATATATATAACATGCGTATGTATTTTCTCATATTTGGCTGCAGGGGCGCAGACCAGTTTTTGCCAAGGGAGCTAAAGGACCTATTTACGGCCCTGCCTCCTGTAGCAAAAGAGTAGACCGTAGCGTTCCACACCAATCCAATCCAAGCATTTTACACACAGGTAGCGCGCCTAAGACGGAAGTGCCCTTGGCACATACCACCTTCGTCACTCTGTAGTTACAGCCCTGCTCAATCATGTGTAGTAACCTAGGTGACACTCAAGCCCTTAAAAGTATTAAACCTTGATTCACATGGATAAACCAAAAAAGAACTACATTGGTGTCAATCCAAGCGAAAACTAGAAAAGGAAAATTTTAAAAATTTCATGTGTAATTTTCAAGTATGTTCATCACTTAATGATTAGTTTCCAATGTGTCCCCCAAGCCCTTATTTGTTGGAAAATTCTGATTTGCATGGATCGGCAGACAACCAAGAATTATATTTGCCTCAATCCAAGTGAAAATTTCAAAGCAGCGATTGTCGTATACGTTCATAATGGAACGAACTTTACGGAACTTTAAACGGTCGTACGCTCACCCTACCCTTTCCTTTCCCCTACTTGCAGAGTTCCACGAAATTTGGTTTATGCAAGTGATTCCCGCAATCATGTGTAGTGACCAAGCTGGCACACTTAAGCTCTTAAAAGTAGGAGACCTGTGATTCCAATGGATAGGCAGACAACCAAAAAAGAACTACTTTGGGGTCAGTCCAAGCGAAAATTACAAAAGAAAAATTTCATATGTAATTTTCGAGTATGTTGATCACTGAACGATTAGTTTCCAATGTGCCCCTCAAGCCCTTATTTGTTGGAAAATTCTGATTTACATGGATCGGCAGACGACCAAGAATTATATTCGTGTCAATCCAAGCGAAAATTTCAAAGCTGTGATTGTCGTA
>JAGEOH010001791.1:0-12492 GCA_032207245.1 Pardosa pseudoannulata | reverse complement strand
GAGAGCGCGCTTGGTGTAACTGTAGACTCCAGATTTTATGTGTTATGGGAGATCGGTAGCTAGCGTAAATTAGCTATATTGAAGAAGAATCCTTGCTTTCGTTCTATTTACTTTATATCAATTCCTTGTTGTGATTTACAAAGTATCAGCATCTTACATTTAGCTATTTGCTCCCTTTTATATATAACTACTTTATCGAACGTTAGACATCGTCTTTAAGTTTAGATACATTTTGCGTTTATGTATTAGTATAGATTTATAAAAGTGATTTCCCTCAAATTTTGACGATATATGTGATATTAATTCAAATGTAACTGCATTTAACTTCACTTATACTCCTCATCTTACTAAACTAGGGCTCGTTTGTGTATATTTACTAGTATAGATTCACAAAATCTCTTTCTGTAAACTTATGATCACTCACCTGTGAATTCCAAATTAAAATATCACCGGACCTAGTAATGATTTCATGTTACGGTAGATCTTTCTGTACTTATTGGCTATCGCAGATTTACAGAAGCTTCATTAATTGTAAATATATGGATACAAGTGTTGCAGAATAATAACTTGTCGATGATTATTATGTATCGCTACATTTATCTCGCTCCATGGATTTACATAGTTTTGATATTCCTGTTTTGATGTTTCATCCTTTCCTTTATGTAGATTTACAAAATCTCATTTTGTAAAATTATGATCACTTGTATCTATAAACTTCAAAGTTCAATTATAATAAGACCCACCTATGAATGATTTCATGTTATGGTAGATCTTTCTGTGCTTATTGGCTATTGTAGATTTACATGTTTCATAAATTTCAAATATATAGATACAAGTGTTGCAGAGTAATAACTTGTCGATAATGAATAGACTTATTATGTATTGCTATTTTGAATTCGTTATAACCTCACTTGCTCATGGATTTACATAGTTTTGAGATTTGTTTTTGATGTTTCATCTTTCCTATTATATAGATTAACAAAATTTCACTCTGTAAAATGATGATCATTCACCTATAAACTCCAAATTCAGTTATAATAAGACCGACTCATTAGTGATTTTATGTTACGGTAGATCTTTTTGTGCTTATTGGCTATCATAGATTTACCGAAGTTCCATAAATTGTAACTATATGGATACAAGTGTTGCAGAATTATAACTGTAGATGATGTTTTGACTAATACGTATCGCTAATTCGGATTTAGTTTTATACTAGTTTGCTATTCGATTTACATGGTATTAAGATCTGTTTTTGATGATTCATTCCGTGCTTTTATTAAAATAACTAGATATTACAATTATCTGAAAGTTTCTAGTTTATTTTAAAACAAATTATACATATGTTTGTATACAGTTGAATGCAATTAATGGAAACTAGCTTAATAAACTGTTATATTTTGGACAGGTTTTTTTAAAAACAATATTGCAACTTAGTGTTACATTCGAATGTTTAATTTTCCATTGTCTAGATTAGCGTCTGGAAGTTGTTTTGTTGATCATTAATTTTAAGCCTGCTGGAATAATAGTTTGCAAAATGTTTTAAAATTAGTGTTTTCTGTTTATATATTCTATTGTAATGTCCATAGATTAGAATAGTGGTCAGGTATTATTAACTAGCAATTCTTACGTGTTGAGAGATGTAAACATATTAGTCAAACGAGATGGTTATTTTTACTACGTTCCAGGTAATTTTTGCCGGAATATTTTATAAGTTATAGTGAAAAATAGTATTTCTGTAGGCAGCTAAATTTGCTATCAGATAAATAAGGGTTTATAATTGTACTAAGTACGAAACATACAGAGATAAACTGTAAAGTTAATCTACAAGTAGATTGAAAATAAAACATACACTATACAGCTATCAGTTACACTGTACTATTTTATAGAATAGATAAGTAATACTTTTTATTCTTGTATTGAAACATATTGCAGTGAAAGACATTTTAAAGTTGCATAACTGCGTTTTACGCTCCTAAGGTTTACTGTTATTTTGCTATGTAAAAACGTTCCTTTGACCTAAATATCATATCCCTAAATATTATTTGTTGTAAAATAAATTATTTGAGCTGACTCAATTATTAGCTGATGTTTTTAAGCGATGTATTCTAAACTATGATTAAGTATATGTTCGTAGATTCATTTCAGACATTTTTTTCTGAGTGAAATACCTGAAATAACGTCCACAAATTTTCAATGTTAATTGACGACTTACAGACGCCATACAATGTATTAAAACTGTGATATAAATCAACACGATTGCTTTGATTTCTTATAAAAATTATATCTCCACGCGGTTGTTAGATTTATATATTAAACAATAATCTTTATCACCATAGACATATATTAAACAATAAGCTTTATCACCCGTATATATTAAACCTTTATCACCATTTAAACCCTTTTCCATTGTATATTTTAAAAAAAAAAAAAATGTAAGAAAATAATTCTGTGGATCTTTACCATTTTGTCTGCAGTTTGGTACAAGTTTTCTCTTTTATTTACGATGCATAACTTCTACAGCGCTAGAATTTTCCGTTGCACGTTGCTTTATTTTCAGAAATGATTTTCCATTGTAAATTAGATGTCAAAAACACATTTAAAATTCACTATGTGTTAGTGCAAATTTTATCAAATTTTCCCATTGAAATATATAATTTCAGGTTCAATTTAACACATTTTTTAATTGATGCGATCATCTTGTGTTTTTCTGCTTTTTCATTGTATTGCAGTTTATAAATTTCAGTCATTTGTTACTCGAGTGAAATTTGTGATCATCAAATTTGCTCGAAATCTGTTCGCCGCTTGCAATCAGAGTTACGCAAATTGGTAATTAAGAGTCACGTAAATTGGTCAAGAGTCGTCGAAACTAGGAATTGCTTAGTCGGCAAATTTTACTGAACTTCATTAACCAAAATTTTGTGACATATATATTTTGGGATTCATTTGTAACTTTTCCGTTTAGTATCACAAATGATTTAGTGTTCGGCCGCGACCAGATTTGTTTCAGTGTGCTTTTCTAATTTCCGGAAATACATAGTTTCGTAAGTTGAGATTGGTTACCATTGTTTTCATAAATGGATTTCGTTAAGAGACTGCACCAATATTAAAATTATCTGACATCTGATTACCGGAGCAAATTGTAGACTATCATTCTTTATTTTACATTCGTTTTGTAATTTATATCCTGTTTATAGTTTTAAGTATAGAAGAAATATTAAAACATGTTTCGCGAAATACATAATATCTAAAATTATTGCTGTAATTTCCACATAAACTACGAATTCATGAAATGTTATAACATGTTTCGCGAAAGTACATAATATCTAAAATATTGCTGTAATTTCCTACATAAACTACGAATTCTTGAAATGTTATAACATGTTTCGCGAAGTACATAATATCTAAAATATGATATAATTTCCAATAAAACTACGAATTCTTGAAATGTTAAAACATGTTTCGCGAAGTACATAATATCTAAAATATTACTATAATTTCCACATAAACTACGAATTCTTGAAATGTTAAAACATGTTTCGCGAAGTACATAGTATCTAAAATATTACTTAATTTCCACATAAACTACGAATTCTTGAAATGTTAAAACATGTTTCGCGAAGTACATAATATCTAAAATATTACTATAATTTTCACATAAACTACGAATTCTAGAAATGTTAAAACATGTTTCGCGAAGTACATAATATCTAAAATATTACTGTAATTTTCCAATTCTTGAAATGTTAAAATACTTTAACATATCTTCTTTTCCACATAAACTATTTCACAATTTTCATTTATGTATCGTTAACATATCGGTATGTATGTACTGTGATACTTAATGTCAAATGTCTATTTAATAACAAATTAATTACATAAACGTAAGATAATCTTTAATGTTTCTAGATATTCAGCTTTGCTTCTCATTTAAATACAAAACACGCTGTTTTACACGCCTACACTGTAAACTCCAAATCCCACGCTTCAAAATTACTATTCATGTTATTGCATGAAATATAAATTATTATCCTTCATGAATGCAATTTCCTGCATAAAATTAAATTTAAAAATATCGTGTTTCCTTCATATACATTTTCATAATTTTAATTTTTGAAATGTTAGAAAATGTTCGCGCATAATATATATCGAATTTCCACATCAAAAATGTTTTTTTCTCAGCTTTATTAATAGTAAATTTACAGTGCGTAAATTCTCAGATCTGTAACGTTAGTTTTGTAATGTGTAAATTGTACTAAAAAAACAGTATAGTTAATTTTTATTTTTTTGCTATTATCTTTACAGCTTTCTGTATTCCGTATTCTGAGAATACATAGAATTTTCTTTATCTGATAATAATTTTAGCTGTTTACGGAAATACTATTTTATACTAAGAAGATATTATTGTTAAGCTGTTAATTTAAAATATCTGTGGTTTATTGAAATGAACAGTTCAAATTAAGAACAATAATTCAAGTATACTTATCAAAAGATGATAAAGATATTCAATCTTGAATTTTTAAAACATTTAGTTGTCAATTTTCATTAAAGAAATGTTAAATAATGCTGTTGCAGGTAAATATCGTCCACAATAGCTATCATAGATGACAAAGGATATTCAATTTTGAATTTTTAAAAACATTTAGTTATCAAGTTTTTTATCAATAAACGTAAATAATGCTGTTGTAGGTAAAATATCTTACTACATATACTTATCAATACATGATAAAGGTATTCAATCTTGAATTTTTTAAAACATTTATTGTCAAGTTATTCATTAAAAAAAGGTAAATAATGCTGTTGCAGGTAAAATATTGTCCTACAATATACTTATCAAAAGATGATAAAGGATATTCAATCTTGAATTTTTTAAAACATTTAGTTGTCAAGTTATTATTAAAAAATGTAAATAATGCTGTTGCAGGTAAAATATCGTCCTACAATATACTTATCAATAGATGATAAAGGATATTCAATTTTGAATTTTTAAAAACATTTAGTTGTTAAGTTTTTCATTAAATAAACGTAAATAATGCTGTTGCAGGTAAAATATCGTACTATAATATACTTATCAATAGATGATAACAGGCATATTCAATCTTGAATTTTTAAAACATTTAGTTGCCAAGTTATTCGTTAAAGAAATGTAAATAATGCTGTTGCAGGTAAAATATCGTACTACAATATACTTATCAATAGATGATAAAGGATATTCAATCTTGAATTTTTAAAACATTTAGTTGCCAAGTTATTCGTTAAAGAAACGTAAATAATGCTGTTGCAGGTAAAATATCGTACTACAATATGCTTATCAATAGAGGATAAAGGATATTCAATCTTGATTTTTTAAAACATTTAGTCGTCAAGTTATTCGTTAAAGAAACGTAAATAATGCTGTTGCAGGTAAAATACCGTACTACAATATACTTATCAATAGATGATAAAGGATATTCAATCTTAAATTTTTAAAACATTTAGTTGTCAAGTTATTCATTAAATAAACGTAAATAATGCTGTTGCAGGTAAAATATCGTACTACAATATACTTATCAATAGATGATAAAGGATATTCAATCTTAAATTTTTTAAAACATTTAGTTGTCAAGTTATTCATTAAATAAACGTAAATAATGCTGTTGCAGGTAAAATATCGTACTACAATATACATATCAAAAGATTATAAAGGACGCTAATTCAAAATTTTGACTTAACTTAATACATTGTGTATAATAGTTTATGACGATAATTTTGAATGTAAAAATAAAATTATATATGATACAAAAACAACAGTGCGTTTGTGAGGGTTTTAATTGCATGTTAATAATAAGATTACTTTGAATGAGAAATTTGATTAGGCTTCCTTTGGATGCGTTTTCATACCAATACATGTCAGAAAACGAACGAAAACTTTCTTCAGATTACTTCTATGTAATATCTTTCACTAAATACGATCATGCACAGTAATAATACATACCCATAGTATGCATTGTGTTGTGCGATATACATTTTAAATTTTATTGTTCAGACAACCAAACAAGCTACAACATTTCTGATTACACCATTAAAAACTTGAATTTTTCTCAGTTTATGATGTCTTTACACCAGCAAAATATTTCTTGAAATTAGAAGATTCCTCGCTGGTCGAAATTGTCAAGTTTAAAATAAAAATCGAAAACTATACATTTATAAAATTTTGCGGTACGCTTTAATAATTTGGTGGCACACTGGTTGAGAATTACTGAAGTATACTTTAGTACTCCAAACCAAACCTTACCTCTTTGCTTAATCTTCGCATATTAGCCTTAACAGAGATAGTGGTGGACATACCTTAATTGGTTGATTTAGGTTACCATATACTATACTCTCATTAAATTTTCCTTTTTTAAATTATGTTAACTGCATCATTATTTGCAATTTATCTTTAAGCTATTATTATTCTTACCTTTTGTTTATATTAATTCAAATATACTGATACTCTTGTGTGATCGCCATTAAAATTAAAATGTTAGGTATATAAGTTTTTCACTCATTCCACTCCTATGCAATTGTAAAATAATTACTGTTATAAGAGCTTTAATTGATTTACTTAAACTCAAAAATCTGTTTTCTTTTTAAGTCAATTCAAAATTTTAAAATGTGCTATTAATCCATGAGCCCCCAGAAAAGTATTTCATAACGCAGGTGTGTTTCTAAATATTCTACGAAACAAAAAATCACTAAACCTCTTTGTTTTTAATTTAACTATTCATATTATTTAATATTGACTTGAAAATTTTTGCAAATATTTGCGATTTAATTAAAAGTGCGTCCTGCAATTATGCATAAGAATTTGGCCCTCTGAGCTTAAACAAGAAGATTCTAACGCTGCTGCTATTTTAGAATGATACTTCTATAAGTATCAATACGTTAACTCATTCATAAATTTTTACGTTACGATAATGTTAACTACAAAGCAATCCTTTTCTTCCATTGAACTAGTATTTGCTTGTTCTATATTCAACGTTTCCATGGAATGTAAGTTTATTTACAAAATTTTCTGTAAGTCAATTTAAGACCTGTAATTATCGACTTATGTTTCTCTTTCACGATTTACCATATCGATGTTCTTGTCAACGCAGACGATTAGTAAGTCATTTTGTTCTACATTAATAATTTACGATAACGTGGCGAATGTAAGATTCTATTTCAAATTTCTAGCAAATAAGAAAATACTATTTCCGCGGGATTGTTAATTTTTAGTTATACATAATTTTTTAACACTTATTATTTTCATTATCAATTATCTCCCAATTATCTGTTCTTAAATCTTTAAAATTAGTTTTTCAAATAATGAGTAATTTTTGAGTATGAAGACTCAGTTTTTTATGATTATTGTAGAGATATAATATTATCGTTCTTTACTGGAATTACATTTGCCTAATACAGGAAATATTATTAGATTTTAAACTATATGAACTACAGGAATAATTTTTAATAATAGGTCACATAAATTTCAATATTTCATCATTTATGAAAAACGGGAAGTTTCAGGGAAAAAAATTATTTAGTATTACAGATAAAATAAGCACTGTAAAATGTAGTTTTATAATATATGTGTGTATACATATATGTGTGTGTGAACTTAACGTGACAATAAAAACTATAAAAATATGCGATAATATTTGGATACTTAACATATATATCCGAAATAAGTTATGTTTCAAAAGTTAAAATTTCAAGTTCTGGAATGTTCCAAACACACACACACACACACACACACACCCATCCATCCATCTATCTATCTATCTATCTATCTATCTATCTATCTATCTATCTATCTATATATATATATATATATATATATATATATATATATATATATATTATGCTTGTATATATACATATATGTGTGTGAAAGTAAAACTATAAAAATATGCAATAATATTTGGATATTTAACATGCATATCGCAAATCTTAAACCGTTCTTAAATCTTTAAAATTAGTTTTTCCTTAATGAGTAATTTTGAGTATGAAGACTCAGTTTTTATGATTATCGTAAACATATAATATTATTATTCTTCACTGCATTTACCTATTCACTTACATTTACTATTATACATGAAATATTATTGTAACAGTATAACGTAATTCTGCATTATTGTATACAGGAAATATTATTAGATTTTAAACTATACGAACTACAGGAATAATTTTTAATAATAGGTCACATAAATTTCAATATTTCACCATTTATGAAAAAAAACGGGGAAGCTTCAGGGAAAAAATTTATTTAGTATTACAGATAAAATAACACTGTAAAATGCAGTTTTATAATATATAAAACAAATTTATCCTGATTTCAATCTATGTACCTTCCGAAAAAAGTAAATTTATGAACGCCGTCCGAAAAATTATAAAGCGTCAATCCACAGGGAAAGTTTATAATTAATAGAAACTACTTGAGAATTTTTTAGATTCTTTACAAGATTGCCCTCTACCTACTCTCAAGAGGAACACTCGTTCTAATAAAACATATTCTACAAGTTATTTGTAGCGGCATCTGAAAAGATACAGCATGCAAAAAAGTATAATTCATGTTTTAATATTTGCTTTATTTGTTTCAAAGCAAAGGTAATTGAAAAACGCATGTCTTAACGCATTACAATTTTTAAACACGCGTTATTTCCGTACTAAATTATCACCGAAGTATCCGTTCTTAAATGTTAAAGATTTGTTTTTCCGTAATGAGTAATTTTTGAGTATGAAGATTCAGTTTTTATGATTTTTGTAGAAATATAATATTATCATTCTTTACTGGAATTACATTTATGTATTATACATGGAATGTTATTAGATTTTGAACTATACGTCCTACAGGAATAATTTTCCATAATAGGTAACATAAAATTCAATATGTTATCAAATGTAATACATGAATTACCATATAAACCACTATTTTCTATCCTTCATGACTTCTCAAGATTCTTCATAATTTTTAAAGGCAGACGATTATTGAAACCTCTCCCTATATTAATGGATCCCAGTTCCATAAGATATGAAATATTCCATAAAAAATTTCGATAAATTGTTAGCACATAACTTTACTTATTTACTCCACTTTACTTGACTCCACTTTACTCCACTTTACTCCAGTTTACTCCACTTTAACTTGAAAAAATTATTGAAATACTTGCCCCAAAGTTAATGGATACAGGCTTGCAATTACGTCACTTTTCTCACCTTTAGTCACTTTTTTTATAATTGATCACTTTTAGTCACTTTTTTAAGTAAACAATCACTTTTAGTCACTTTTTTCATGGTGTATCACAGCAAAAGTCTGTTGTTGTTGAAAGAAAATCTGAATTACTAACAAAATATTTTAATAAAAGACCAAAAATGTGATGCTCTAATCTTATTTTTCTTATTAAAATGTAATTAGTCATATGGTTTCCAGAATTTAGTGATTTTAAAAAGTCGTAAAGAAGTTCCAGAAATCTACATTTGTACTGAAATGTACATTTAATACATTAAAGTAATTTACGTCAAAGCACACATTTTTTTTTCTTTAGATACTCTAATCTAGCTATGTACATATTTCAAAACATCCTTAATATATGCAGAAAATTGTGATTATTAAAGTAATGTATGTATTCAAATCTAATTTATAGATTTTCTTGAATAAAAAGCAATGTTGAGTTGTGTTAAACAATATTTTTAATTGTTTTTTCTGTATTTGAATATAAAATTATGTCTTGCATGAATCATTTGATTTACCTAGAGTTAAAATAAATGGAAAAATCTTAATAGCATCTGTAATCAAGACGAGAAAAAAATCGCTTTTTTTTCAATGTTTAGTCGCTTTATAGTCACTTATTCTGTATTTGTCACTTTTCTCACCTTTTTGAAAGTTCGGCAGTTGCAAGCCAGTGGATATAATAATATCACGACATAATCAAATACGCCATATCGAATCGTGAAAGCGCGTAATGTCGAATTGTTTTTTACCGCCGAAACTTTGTTAGCAATATTGCTCTTACTGTATTTTGATGATTATAAATTAATAGAATTTTTTTTATTTCCTGTGAAATTATGTATCTATTTTAATAGGTATTAAGCATTTTTTTTTCTGCATAATTTTTTACTTCATAGCCGTAATTAATTGAATTCAGCAAATCATGAGTCTGCATGTTTTTGCATTAAGGACTTATAAACGTGTTGAAAACGCAGTATATTTAGTTTAGGATTTTTTTTCCCGGTAGAGAAAAAAATACATAGATTTTTCATGTGACAGCGTAATATGTTCAACCAATTAACGGCTTTATCACTTGTCAAACTAAACCCAGGCGATTTTCGCTATTACGCACGAGATCAATGCATTCTTCAGCATTGTAATTAAACACAAACCTACAAGTACATAATGACACGTGACAAAGCCTTTTGAAAGAACGACAAAATTTACTTCTTCTGATATTTAATCTAAAATTTAAAAATATATTAATATCAAATGTAATATCAAATGTAATATCAAATGTTAATTATCAAATGTAATACATGAATTGCCATATAAACCACTATTTTCTACCTTTCATGTCTTGCCTTATTAAATATTTTTTAATACAGACGATTATTGGAACCTCTCTCTATGTTAATGAACTCCAATTCCATTACAGATGAAATATTCCGCAGAAAATTATCCATGAATTGTTAGCACGTAACTCATGTTTACTTCACTTTAACTTGCAAAATTATTGAAATACATCCCCCAAAGTTAACGGATATTACAATATAATCAATACACCATACCAAATTGTAAAAGCGCAAATTGTCTAATTTTTTTTTTTTTTTAACCGCTGGAACTTTGTAAGCAATATTGAACTTATTGTATTTTAATGATTATAAATAAATAGAATTTTTTTATTTCTTGTGGAATTATGTATCTATTTTAATATGAAATATTTATAACTAAAAGTTTATACATTCATACGGATTTCATTGAATATGGTATGCAAAATCTGATTTTCTTTTCCATATCAAGGATTAATTTTCCATATTTCCGTTACTAAACTCACTTCCAGGTGGAATAAGTATAAATATTTTATGTTAGCTATATTAAGCGCAGTATTTGAAAGCAAGTTATTGCTATACAATATTATCATCCTAATGGTTCACGTGATATTCGTTTCCCACAGTAATCCATACTATAACCGTTAGCAAAGTGATTTTCTAGGAATATAATGAAATCACAAACTTTATTGCATTCGGGATTTATTTTTTACAAGTTTATCTTTTGTGGGTTAAAAGACCATAATACTGCTTTTTCGATAATTAAATTGCAATTTCATAACAGAATTTCAATTTTATCCAAAAATTAAACTGCAATTTTGTAAGAATGATGAAATGCTATGAAAAATTCAATACTGCTTAAGACATTATTGCCAAAATATTAGCTATTAATGTACATTATTTTTGTAAAACAGATTCTTAGCTTATTAGAAAATTTAAAGATTAACTCTAATATTTTATTAAAGACTAAATTGATATTTTTAACGAAAAGGCTGTTTTGTTTTATGCTATAATATTAAGATATTTAACTTGTATATCGTAAATAAGTTTTTATGTTGTAAAAGCTAAAATTTTAAATTCTCGAATGTTCCAAACATCTATCTATCTATCTATCTATATATATATATATATATATATATATATATATATATATATATATATATATATATATATATATATGTATGTATATGTATGTATGTCTATACATTTATGATGCGTGCATTTATACATATATGTGTGTATGTGAACGTAACGTGACTAAAAAAATATGCGATAATATTTGGATATTTAACATGTATATCGCAAATAAATTTTTATGTTGCAAAAGTTAAAATTTCAAGTCATGGAATGTTCCAAACATCTATATATATATATATATATATATATATATATATATATATATATATATATATATATATATACATTTATGATACGTGTATATATGAATATATGAGTAAACGTAATGTGACTATAAAAGCTATAAAAATATAAGAGAATATTTGAATATTTAGCATGAATATTGCAAAAATGTTTTTATGTTGTAAAAGTTAAAATTTCAAGTTCTGGAATGTTCCAAACATCTGTCTATCTATCTATCTATCTATCTATCTATCTATCTATCTATCTATCTATATATATATATATATATATATACACACACTTATGATACTTGTATATATACATATGTATGTGTGTGACCGTAACGTGACTATAAAAACTATAAAAATATGCGATAATATTTGAATAGTTAACATGTATATCGCAAATACATTTTTATGTTGTAAAAGTTAAATTTCAAGTTCTTGAATATTCCAAACATCTATCTATATCTCTCTATACGTTTATGATGCTTGTATATATACATATATGTGTGTATAAACGTAATGTGACAATAAAAACTATAAAATATGCGATAATATGTGGATATTTAACATGTACGTCGCAAATAAGTTT
>JAGEOH010001790.1:2500-7500 GCA_032207245.1 Pardosa pseudoannulata | reverse complement strand
ATATATATATATATATATATATATATATATATATATAATATATATATATATATATATATATATATATATATATATATATATATATATATATATATATATATATATGTATGTATATATATGTATGTATGTATATATATATGTATGTATATATACGTATGTATATATGTATGTCTATATGTATGTATATATATATATATATATATATATATATATATATATATATATATATATATATATATATATATATGTAAATATATGTATATATATATATATATATATATATATATATATATATATATATATATATATGTATGTATGTATATATACGTACATATATATATATGTCTATATATATATGTATATATATATATATATATATATATATATGTATATATATATATATATATATATATATATATATATATATATATATATATATATATATATATATATATAATATATATATATATATATATATATATATATATATATATATATATATATATATATATATATATATGTCTGTGTGTATTTGATTTCACACCTGCGTATTCTTTTAATAAAAATAAATAGTTTCCAGTTTTTGCAATATTAACATGCCTTTTATTTAGAAAACATATTCTTTTAATTATTTAATAGCCATGCTTTGCTTTAAGAACGTATATATGTGTGTATGCATATATATTTAATACGATTTATAGACAAAATTTGCATCAGATAAATTTCTGAGATTTACTAGTTACAAATATTTCAGTAATGTATTATACATATAGAACATATTTCAGAAGTGCATGTGTATTAAAACTTTAATTGAGTTATATACACATAAAGTTCATTTATATATACATAAAAATTATATATACACAATGGTTTAAATTTTTTATTTATGTCTTATACATTCTTAAGGACTCTGTTTACTTAGTAAATTATACTTAAATATCTCTGCACCCAAAAATCTGTTCAAATCCAAGTTCCCCAATTCAGTATCGATTTTTCGAAATAATAGCTGAGAAATTATTTTTCAGATATTTTTGGCAGACAGGTGAAGTAAATGACATTTTTCCTGTAGAGATATGAGTTTACAAATTTGATCAATTGGTATTTGACTAAATTTATTGACACGCTTATAAATGATCATTTGAAATCGTACGTTTATATTCTCGGATGTCAAAAATGCATATGCCGAACTATCACGAAAAGAGGAAATTGGCAGCCAAATGGTGTTGTAATATCGATCGAGATTATGTGTCTCCCTTTTTAGTCTCGCATTTATTCGGCGCATTTAATCTAAATATTTTAAATTCAAACCTGAAAAATAGGAAATATGTTTGCTTCAAGCGGTAACTTTTGTGTTATATTAGCATTTAAAATGTGTCTTCTCGAATATGCTTCAGTTTTATGCCTATGGGAAAAAAGATTTTTATACTGATAGCTCCCTTGCGTTTGGAGATTTATCGCATAATTTTAAATATGACTTAGTAGTAATATCTGATTTTTTGGGATATTGTCATAGCTTTAATATTTTTTTAAAATAACGTATATATGTGTGTATGCATATATATTTAATACGATTTATAGATAAAATTTGCATGAGATAAATTTCTGAGATTTGCTAGTTACAAATATTTCAGTATTGTATTATACATATAGAACATATTTCAGAAGTGCATGTGTATTAAAACTTTTATTGAATTATATACACACAATGTTCAGTAATGTTATATATACATAAAAATTATATGTACACAATGGTTTAAATTTTTTATTTGTGTCTTATACATTCTTAAGGACTCTGTTTACTTAGTAAATTATACTTAAATATCCCTGCACCCAAAAATCTGTTCAAATCCAAGTTCCCCAATTCAGTATCGATTTTTCGAAATTATTTTTCAGATATTTTTGGCAGACAGGTGAAGTAAATGACATTTTTCCTGTAGAGATATGAGTTTACAAATTTGATCAATTGGTATTTGACTAAATTTATTGACACGCTTATAAATGATCATTTGAAATCGTACGTTTATATTCTCCGATGTCAAAAATGCATATGCCGAACTATCACGAAAAGAGGAAATTGGCAGCCAAATGGTGTTGTAATATCGATCGAGATTATGTGTCTCCCTTTTTAGTCTCGCATTTATTCGGCGCATTTAACATAAATATTTTAAATTCAAACCTGAAAAATAGGAAATATGTTTGCTTCAAGCGGTAACTTTTTTGTTATATTAGCATTTAAAATGTGTCTTCTAGAATATGCTTCAGTTATGCCTATGGAAAAAAAGATTTTTATACTGCTATCTGCCTTGCGTTTGGAGATTTATCGCATAATTTTGAATATGAAAAGGACTTAGTAGTAATATCTGAATCTTTGGGATATTGTCATAGCTTTAATATTTTTTTAATATCCCGGTACAATTTTTATTGCTAGAAATGATTCAAATAATTTTTACATTCGACAATTTTTAACTACATAATCATGCACAGAAGCATATAATAACTATATATGTAACATACTTCAAACTGCTAAGGATCTTTTAGTTTGTACTCATCTGTGAAACTTGAAGATGCTATTTTCATTTTCTCTGGTAATATATTTTCATACAATATTTAATAATGGATGTTCCAATATGTAGACATATATATATATATATATATATATATATATATATATATATATATATATGTGTGTGTATCTGTATATATATATGTATATATATGTGTATATATATGTGTATATATATGTGTATATATATGTATATATATATGTATATATATATATATGTATGTATATATATAAAATATATATATATATATGTGTGTGTATCTGTATATATATATATATATATGTATATATGTATATGTATATATGTATATGTATATGTGTATATGTATATGTATATATGTATATATATATATATATATATATATATACATACATATACATATGTATATATATGTATATATATGTATGTATATATATATATATTTATATTTATATATATATACATATATATATATATATATATATATATATATATATATATATATATATATATATATATATATATATATAATATATATATATATATATATATATTTATATATACATACATACATACATATATATATATATATATATATATATGTATATATGTATATGTATATATATACATACATATACATATGTATATATATGTATATATATGTATGTATATATATATATATATATATATGCATATATATATATATATTTATATACATATATATATATATATATATATATATATATATATATATATATATATATATAATATATATATATATATATATATATATATATATATATATATATATATATATATATATATATATATATATATATATATATATATATATATATATATATATATATATATATATATATATCTTTGGGATATTGTCATAGCTTTAATTTTTCGAATATCCCGTTCAATTTTTATGCTAGAAATGATTCAAATAATTTTTACATTCGACAATTTTTAACTACATAATCAACCACAGATGCATATAATAAGTATATGTGTACCATAGTTCAACCTGTTAAGGATCTTTTAGTTTGTACTCAGCTATGAAACTTGAAGATGCTGTTTTCTTTGGTAATATACTTTCATACAATATTTAATAACGGGTCTTCTAATAAATAACAATCTCCCTAATCCTTACCAAACTGTCCAGATTGTATAATGAGTAGAGAATTGTGGTCTCACTCAATATGTTTCATGTTGGATTCTAGATAAAAATTTGAATATATTTGTCATGTCTCATCATATAAAGTAAAATTACCATACATATATGGTGCACCTACAATAAAATGGGGAACATGAATTAGCCTATTTGTCTAGTACATGCTATCAATAAAGGCAAGGTCCCCGCGCTAGAAAAATAATCAATACTTTATCTGTTAATCTAACTGTTTGAAACTTAACGGAAATTTTAAACTGGGTATTAATCATTTGACTCACTCTTCTTTCTTTGGTGCATTTCAGGAAATCTCACATAAATTCCAAATTGATTGAAGGTGTTCAGCAGATTATTTCATCACCCTGTGGCAGTGGAAATGTTCTAGTCAAGTTTATTCTAACACTATATATACTCTATTAATTATTTCTGCTTTCTATTCAATGTCTATGGACACTCAAATGATATAATGGAATGGTAATAATATGTCTCTTGAAATCTGCATACTGTTAGGGCATGATAAATCCCTTTACTGGAATCAAATCATAAATGTTTACACGTTGTTATATGTAATTTAAAATACTTAAACAAAATACATTAGTACAATCGACTTCATAGCAGATTTTATTGAAAATGGCAGGTTCAAAAAGCAAAAAGTTTCTTTACTAATTCCTGTGAGGAAAAAACAACGACAGAGTGTGACGTCGTTAAAAATAAATAATTCGATACAATATATTTTTTCTAGTTTCTGTCGTTTTAAATCGTATATAGGAAATTTCAAACTAAACTTCATGTCCTTTTCTACTGCCTATATCGGTTTTAAGGTAAAACTCAAAAAGAAACCGGGGTCTTTTTTCTTAACATTCACAACGAAAGAATTTTCAACCTAAGGTTTACATCCCCTGTAAATCATCTGCTGAGGACCCTTTGTGACTAAGCCTTTAATACCGCATTAAAAAGAGGTACAGAGCAGAGAGACTGGGATTGTATTCGAGAATATGGAAGCTCGAAATAATGTGTTCTGACCGGATACCGAAATCATGGCGTTTCGCTAAATCTAGTTTAGGTCATGATTTTGTACCTTTAGTGATAAAATTAAAAGACCTACATCTATTGTATGGTACCAGTAGTTTTTATTGCTCATGCTACAGCTGAATACGACTTGTCATCTTAATTCGTATAACAGTAAAGGTTTAAAATTATTCCAGACCCTTTCATGTTGCCAACTAAACTTTTTATGGAATATAGTAGAAAGAATCAGGAGTCTTTTCTCTTGCCTTTCA
>JAGEOH010001789.1:2500-12513 GCA_032207245.1 Pardosa pseudoannulata | reverse complement strand
TTTATATATATATGTAATCCATTTTTTATAAAACTCCTTCACAAGGAGAAAGTTCAACAGCTAGCATTCATAAAGTACAAAGATGCAGTCGGGTCTCATATTCAAGAGAACTCAGAAGTCTAATTTAAAACTTTATTTCAGAGCGGCAACACGGCACATCTGTCCTTCTGGACAAATTACAATCAAAAGCCACAGAGTTCACTCTGCTCTCACACAAGTACACCCAAGAGCGCTGACAACAAGAATTTTCCCACAACAAAAACAACTTAATAGGCGAATTAACTGCAATATCAGCAAAACGCGAAAACATGTTCCGCCAACACCTGGGAAATTGCTGTATAGACAGAAAGTTTACAGTTTTATGACAGAAAGGAATGTTAAGTGGAAAATACTTCGTTGATTAAACCATTTAGAGGCTGATAAAGATATTTAGATGAATTAAAATAGGAGAGAGGAGGTTTTTGAAGAAATATTAAAGTTAAATAATTTTGATATATTACAGATCCCCCCCGAAAAAAGAGAAAATCGTCTCGCTGATGGGTGACATTTTCACAACTTATAATAGTACAAATATATGATTATCAAAATTTTTTACAAGAAATTGTAACATTAAACGAATAAATTTAGTGTAGAAGAGTCAGAACTGTCTTTCTAGTGTGTCAGAATTGGAGACATCAGGGTTACAGAGTCAGAAGCTTGGTCTGTAACTCATCATAAGTAATTCCACACCATCACATCAAAATTTAAAACTATCAAGTTATACCGTTCCTCTGACTCTCCTGCACCATCACAAAATCTCTATACAGAATCAATATATAAACAACTAAACAATGAAAAGATAATATACAATGAATATAAACAGAAACAAAATAATACACGCAAATGAAGGTTTACAGTAAACAAGTATTTAAGAAAGTTTATCATTATGAAATTCAATATTTTTCCTAAGCAAAACTTAACTCAAACTGTTCAAATTATGCTTTATTAAAATTTTACTGAAATAAACTTTGGAGAAGGAAAATGGCTGTCCTCTGTGGTGACCAACGTGAAAAATTGTTAGTGACCCCGAGGGTGCTCACACAAAACGACAAAAGGTTCATCCCTCTGTGGGAGGCGACTACCTATTGTTTTTGTGACAGGGCTCTCCAACATTATATTTGTGAACAACATTTTGAAACCTTTTTTTTTTTTCTCTCTACCAAAGATCAGAGGTATGCGGGTAACAGTTTCCCACATCGTGATCAGCTACAAACGTTACTCATCTTCAGTGTGAAAAAACCGAAACAGAATAATCAGATTGAACTTCAAAAATATCTCGGAGAGTGGAAGGGGCTTGCCTCGAAGGCGATGACGGAATGACCGTTCATGACCTAGAGGAAGCTGAAGAGCAAAACGACAAAGGACTCGCCTAAGCTATCCCTTGACTTTGCAGAGGGTCTCTCCGGAGTTAAATATTAGAAAAAAATTTAATTCCACACTGAAAATCAAACTGAACTTCTCTTCGCAACATTGTTCATTTGTAAGTTTTAACTATCCTGTATTTAATTCACATTAGGAATTTAGACGTAAAACTGCATTATCTCTTAAATTTCAATCAAATTTTCATACTTAAAATGAAAACATTACCTATTCTATGAAAATTCTCTTAATTAATCAAATTAGATATTCCTTGTATTGTAAACATTCACTTACTATTTTTGAAATAACGCACCATGAATTCAAAGAATAAAAACACATTTATAGTTATTATGAGAAATTACGAATATAAAAATGTAAAAATATAACAAACTTGAACACTTTAAATCAAATAATTTTTTAGATTCACTGTAATTAATAACAAGCAAAACTCAAAAACGATGAATTGCAAATTGGCTAAATATAAAAAGTGAATACTATAATAAAATATAAAAAACACAGATATCTAGAATCGTCAAGTTCGTAATCATCAGAGCAGTCCTTCAAATCAAACCCGTAATCCCAAAACACACTCAACAAAAGTATCAAAACAACAATTCAACTGACGAGTGTCAACACATCTGTTTACTACTGTATAAATCCCGTTCACAATTGTACAGTCAAAACAACTCTTACATTTTGCGTCCCAACATCACATGAAAGCATTTTAAAAACTCCTGTAATTCAGGTCGAACCGAAACTGCCACGTCATGATAATTTAGAGGTCACAATCAAAATTTTCAATGTTCAAGTGCTTTTTCGCTTTCCAATGTCTCTATTGACCAAGGTCACAGACACTCCATTCGTTGGACTGAAAGTTTTTCATTCTCTCGTGCTATCGAATTTTAATAACTTTATTTACTTCGTTCTTAAAAAATCGCACATCACAAAATACTATTTAAATTCACCTAAAATCAAAAATTTAAATTCCTAACCAAATTATTAAATTAACCTGGGAGTTAACACACAAAATTTTCAAACCACATTTAAAAATAAAAATGTTATTATATTTTAGAATAATTTATGTAAACAAAATTTTTAAATGAAACCACCGAACATCGTAAATCACTAATACAATATAAATATCAATTTCTAATTTAAATATTTTTCAAAATTTTCAATGAATTTCAACATGAATTTTAAAATCAAATGCAATCAATAATTATTAAAACAATTTCTCTTAGAAACGGTAAATAGAAAAAATAATTGAAAGTCCTGCTGTTTGATTGTTCACAAAATTAAGTTTCTTGATTCTTGTTTACGCATAATTTGCACAGCAAAATAAACAAAAATTATTAAATTTTTACACTGTATAAAAATAAACAAAATAATTCTTAAATCACTTCTTTAGTATTATCAATCAAATGAGAGAAACAATCATAAACATTTTTTAAGAATTATTACATATCTAGAAATATTATTCATTTAAACAAATTTTGATATTTTTTAAAGAACAGAAATTTCGAACTATAAGTTCTAGAAATACAATTAAATTTTAATTTCAAAATTTTACCTTCAATGACGAGAATTAGTGCAAGCAGTAGTTTTTCCTATCCAATAACATTGCATATTTTATCCAGCTTGTACTTTAATAACTTTTAAATTTTCAAATTTCCCAAACATTATTTTTAAATGTCACTGAAAATTTTACCGAGAATAAGAATTTTAATTTTGAAGCATGTCCTGGAAAATAGGTGGGTTGATATATCCTTGTCCGAAGAGTTCGTTTGGAGGCTTGAAACGGAACACGGCACGAACTCGGCGATCTCGATGCGGAACGCGCATTGTAGGGAACTGGATGCGGATGTCACGGAAACAAATCAAATTGTATTTTTGGAGTTCTTGTAACTCTCTCTGCAGTCGACGGGAGGCTGCCATGGTCTTGATGTTTATCAAAGGTAGTACAGGTCTGAGTTAGCTTGGTAGGAAATACTTATGTTATTTTCGATATTCACAGTCACTAAAACTTCGAAAGACTTTAACCGTATGGACTTGAAATCCATTGTCGTTTCACCGTAATTTTAAAACATTATCCACAGATGTAAAAAACAAAGTTCGCAAAAGTTCACGAAGTAAATTCCATCAAGAAAAAGTTCTCTGCCATAGTAATGGACTCGAAATCCATTGGGTTTTCAGCGCAGATAAAATCCTACCGACTTAAAATGTAATCCATTTTTTATAAAACTCCTTCACAAGGAGAAAGTTCAACAGCTAGCATTCATAAAGTACAAAGATGCAGTCGGGTCTCATATTCAAGAGAACTCAGAAGTCTAATTTAAAACTTTATTTCAGAGCGGCAACACGGCACATCTGTCCTTCTGGACAATATAGAATCAAAAGCCACAGAGTTCACTCTGCTCTCACACAAGTACACCCAATAGCGCTGACAACAAGAATTTTACTACAGTAAAAAACAACTTAATAGGCGAATTAAATGCAATATCAGTAAAACGCAACACATGTTCCGCCAACACCTGGGAAACTTGCTGTATAGACAGAAAGTTTACAGTTTTATGACAGAAAGGAATGTTAAGTGGAAAATACTTCGTTGATTAAACCATTTAGAGGCTGATAAAGATATTTAGATGAATTAAAATGGGAGAGAAGAGTTTTTTAAAGAAATATTAAAGTTAAATAATTTTGATATATTACAGATCCCCCCCGAAAAAAGAGAAAATCGTCTCGCTGATGGGTGACATTTTCACAACTTATAATAGTACAAATATATGATTATCAAAATTTTTTACAAGAAATTGTAACATTAAACGAATAAATTTAGTGTAGAAGAGTCAGAACTGTCTTTCTAGTGTGTCAGAATTGGAGACATCAGGGTTACAGAGTCAGAAGCTTGGTCTGTAACTCATCATAAGTAATTCCACACCATCACATCAAAATTTAAAACTATCAAGTTATACCGTTCCTCTGACTCTCCTGCACCATCACAAAATCTCTATACAGAATCAATATATAAACAACTAAATAATGAAAAGATAATATACAATGAATATAAACAGAAACATAATAATACACGCAAATGAAGGTTTACAGTAAACAAGTATTTAAGAAAGTTTATCATTATGAAATTCAATATTTTTCCTAAGCAAAACTTAACTCAAAATGTTCAAATTATGCTTTATTAAAATTTTACTGAAATAAACTTTGGAGAAGGAAAATGGCTGTCCTCTGTGGTGACCAACGTGAAAATTGTTAGTGACCCCGAGGGTGCTCACACAAAACGACAAAAGGTTCATCCCTCTGTGGGAGGCGACTACCTATTGTTTTTATGACAGGGCTCTCCAACATTATGTTTGTGAACAACATTTTGAAACCTTTTTTTTTTCTCTCTACCAAAGATCAGAGGTATGCGGGTAACAGTTTCCCACATCTTGATCAGCTACAAACGTTACTCATCTTCAGTGTGAAAAAACCGAAACACAATAATCAGATTGAACTTCAAAAATATCTCGGAGAGTGGAAGGGGCTTGCCTCGAAGGCGATGACGGAATGACCGTTCATGACCTAGAGGAAGCTGAAGAGCAAAAACGACAAAGGACTCGCCTAAGCTATCCCTTGACTTTGCAGAGGGTCTCTCCGGAGTTAAATATTAGAAAAAAAGTTAATTCCACACTGAAAATCAAACTGACTTTTCTTCAAAACATTGTTCGTTTGTAAGTTTTAACTAACCTGTATTTATTTCACATTAGGAATTTAGACGTAAAACTGCATTATCTCTTAAATTTCAATCAAATTTTCATACTTAAAATGAAAACATTACTTATTCTATGAAAATTCTCCTAATTAATCAAATTAGATATTCCTTGTATTGTAAACATTCACTTACTATTTTTGAAATAACACACCATGAATTCAGAAAATAAAAAACACATTTAGAGTTATTATTAGAAAACTGAATATAAAAATGTAAAAATATAACAAACTTGAATACTTTAAATCAAATAATTTTTTAGATTCACTGCAATTAGTAAAAAGCAAAACTCAAAAACGATGAATTGCAAATTGGCTAAATATAAAAAGTGAATACTATAATAAAATATAAAAAACACAGATATCTAGAATCGTCAAGTTCGTAATCATCAGAGCAGTCCTTCAAATCAAACCCGTAATCCCAAAACACACTCAACAAAAGTATCAAAACAACAATTCAACTGACGAGTGTCGACACATCTGTTTACTACTGTATAAATCCCGTTCACAATTGTACAGTCAAAACAACTCTTACATTTTACGTCCCAACATCACATGAAAGCATTTTAAAAACTCCTGTAATTCAGGTCGAACCGAAACTGCCACGTCATGATAATTTAGAGGTCACAATCAAAATTTTCAATGTTCAAGTGCTTTTTCGCTTTCCAATGTCTCTATTGATCAAGGTCACAGACACTCCATTCGTTGGACTGAAAGTTTTTCATTCTCTCGTGCTATCGAATTTTAATAACTTTATTTACTTCGTTCTTAAAAAATCGCACATCACAAAATACTATTTAAATTCACCTAAAATCAAAATTTTAAATTCCTAACCAAATTATTAAATTAACCTGGGAGTTAACACACAAAATTTTCAAACCACATTTAAAAATAAAAATGTTATTATATTTTAGAATAATTTATGTAAACAAAATTTTTAAATGAAACCACCGAACATCGTAAATCACTAATACAATATAAATATCAATTTCTAATTTAAATATTTTTCAAAATTTTCAATGAATTTCAACATGAATTTTAAAATCAAATGCAATCAATAATTATTAAAACAATTTCTCTTAGAAACGGTAAATAGAAAAAATAATTGAAAGTCCTGCTGTTTGATTGTTCACAAAATTAAGTTTGCATAAAATTGCACAGCAAAATAAACAAAAATTATTAAATTTTTACACTGTTAACATAAAAATAAACAAAATAATTCTTAAATCACTTCTTTAGTATTATCAATCAAATGAGAGAAACAATCATAAACATTTTTTTAAGAATTATTACATATCTAGAAATATTATTCATTTAAACAAATTTTGATATTTTTTAAAGAACAGAAATTTCGAACTATAAGTTCTAGAAATACAATTAAATTTTAATTTCAAAATTTTACCTTCAATGACGAGAATTAGTGCAAGCAGTAGTTTTTCCTATCCAATAACATTGCATATTTTATCCAGCTTGTACTTTAATAACTTTTAAATTTTCAAATTTCCCAAACATTATTTTTAAATGTCACTGAAAATTTTACCGAGAATAAGAATTTTAATTTTGAAGCATGTCCTGGAAAATTGGTGGGTTGATATATCCTTGTCCGAAGAGTTCGTTTGGAGGCTTGAAACGAAACACGGCACGAACTCGGCGATCTCGATGCGGAAGGCGCATTGTAGGGAACTGGATGCGGATGTCACGGAAACAAATCAAATTGTATTTTTGGAGTTCTTGTAACTCTCTCTGCAGTCGACGGGAGGCTGCCATGGTCTTGATGTTTATCAAAGGTAGTACAGGTCTGAGTTAGCTTGGTAGGAAATACTTATGTTATTTTCGATATTCACAGTCACTAAAACTTCGGAAGACTTTGTCCGTATGGATTCGAAATCCATTGTCGTTTCACCGTAATTTTAAAACATTATCCACAGATGTAAAAACAAAGTTCGCAAAAGTTCACGAAGTAAATTCCATCAAGAAAATTTCTCTGCCATAGTAATGGATTCGAAATCCATTGGGTTTTCAGCGCAGATAAAATCCTGTCGGCTTAAAATGTAATCCATTTTTTATAAAACTCCTTCACAAGGAGAAAGTTCAACAGCTAGCATTCATAAAGTACAAAGATGCAGTCGGGTCTCATATTCAAGAGAACTCAGAAGTCTAATTTAAAACTTTATTTCAGAGCGGCAACACGGACATCTGTCCTTCTGGACAATACAAAATCAAAAGCCACAGAGTTCACTCTGCTTTCACACAAGTACACCCAAGAACGCTGACAACAAGAATTTTCCCACAACAAAAACAACTTACTAAGCGAATTAACTGCAATATCAGCAAAACACGAACACATGTTCCGCCAACACCTGGGAAATTGCTGTATAGACAGAAAGTTTACAGTTTTATGACAGAAAGGAATGTTAAGTGGAAAATACTTCGTTGATTAAACCATTTAGAGGCTGATAAAGAGATTTGGAAGAATTAAAATTGGAGAGAGGAGGTTTTTGAAGAAATATTAAAGTTAAATAATTTTGATATATTACAGATCCCCCCCGAAAAAAGAGAAAATCGTCTCGCTGATGGGTGACATTTTCACAACTTATAATAGTACAAATATATGATTATCAAAATTTTTTACAAGAAATTGTAACATTAAACGAATAAATTTAGTGTAGAAGAGTCAGAACTGTCTTTCTAGTGTGTCAGAATTGGAGACATCAGGGTTACAGAGTCAGAAGCTTGGTCTGTAACTCATCATAAGTAATTCCACACCATCACATCAAAATTTAAAACTATCAAGTTATACCGTTCCTCTGACTCTCCTGCACCATCACAAAATCTCTATACAGAATCAATATATAAACAACTAAACAATGAAAAGATAATATACAATGAATATAAACAGAAACATAATAATACACGCAAATGAAGGTTTACAGTAAACAAGTATTTAAGAAAGTTTATCATTATGAAATTCAATATTTTTCCTAAGCAAAACTTAACTCAAAATGTTCAAATTATGCTTTATTAAAATTTTACTGAAATAAACTTTGGAGAAGGAAAATGGCTGTCCTCTGTGGTGACCAACGTGAAAATTGTTAGTGACCCCGAGGGTGCTCACACAAAACGACAAAAGGTTCATCCCTCTGTGGGAGGCGACTACCTATTGTTTTTATGACAGGGCTCTCCAACATTATATTTGTGAACAACATTTTGAAACCTTTTTTTTTTCTCTACCAAAGATCAGAGGTATGCGGGTAACAGTTTCCCACATCTTGATCAGCTACAAACGTTACTCATCTTCAGTGTGAAAAAACCCGAAACACAATAATCAGATTGAACTTCAAAAATATCTCGGAGAGTGGAAGGGGCTTGCCTCGAAGGCGATGACGGAATGACCGTTCATGACCTAGAGGAAGCTGAAGAGCAAAAACGACAAAGGACTCGCCTAAGCTATCCCTTGACTTTGCAGAGGGTCTCTCCGGAGTTAAATATTAGAAAAAATTAATTCCACACTGAAAATCAAACTGAACTACTCTTCGAAACATTGTTCATTTGTAAGTTTTAACTATCCTGTATTTAATTCACATTAGGAATTTAGACGTAAAACTGCATTATCTCTTAAATTTCAATCAAATTTTCATACTTAAAATGAAAACATTACCTATTCTATGAAAATTCTCCTAATTAATCAAATTAGATATTCCTTGTATTGTAAACATTCACTTACTATTTTTGAAATAACACACCATGAATTCAAAGAATAAAAAACACATTTATAGTTATTATGAGAAATTACGAATATAAAAATGTAAAAATATAACAAACTTGAACACTTTAAATCAAATAATTTTTTAGATTCACTGCAATTAATAAAAAGCAAAACTCAAAAACGATGAATTGCAAATTGGCTAAATATAAAAAGTGAATACTATAATAAAATATAAAAAACACAGATATCTAGAATCGTCAAGTTCGTAATCATCAGAGCAGTCCTTCAAATCAAACCCGTAATCCCAAAACACACTCAACAAAAGTATCAAAACAACAATTCAACTGACGAGTGTCAACACATCTGTTTACTACTGTATAAATCCCGTTCGCAATTGTACAGTCAAAACAACTCTTACATTTTACGTCCCAACATCACATGAAAGCATTTTAAAAACTCCTGTAATTCAGGTCGAACCGAAACTGCCACGTCATGATAATTTAGAGGTCACAATCAAAATTTTCAATGTTCAAGTGCTTTTTCGCTTTCCAATGTCTCTATTGACCAAGGTCACAGACACTCCATTCGTTGGACTGAAAGTTTTTCATTCTCTCGTGCTATCGAATTTTAATAACTTTATTTACTTCGTTCTTAAAAAATCGCACATCACAAAATACTATTTAAATTCACCTAAAATCAAAATTTTAAATTCCTAACCAAATTATTAAATTAACCTGGGAGTTAACACACAAAATTTTCAAACCACATTTAAAAATAAAAATGTTATTATATTTTAGAATAATTTATGTAAACAAAATTTTTAAATGAAACCACCGAACATCGTAAATCACTAATACAATATAAATATCAATTTCTAATTTAAATATTTTTCAAAATTTTCAATGAATTTCAACATGAATTTTAAAATCAAATGCAATCAATAATTATTAAAACAATTTCTCTTAGAAACGGTAAATAGAAAAAATAATTGAAAGTCCTGCTGTTTGATTGTTCACAAAATTAAGTTTCTTGATTCTTGTTTACGCATAATTTGCACAGCAAAATAAACAAAAATTATTAAATTTTTACACTGTTAACATAAAAATAAACAAAATAATTCTTAAATCACTTCTTTAGTATTATCAAT